>MJUU01058729.1:49900-75859 GCA_002080025.1 Modiolus philippinarum | reverse complement strand
AGTAGAGCGCTATGATAATTTTTCATTAGGAATCCTTTGGAAAAAATTGCATCAAAATCGGACTAAAAGTAAAAAAATGAAATTTTTGAAATTCGCCCCTTTTGGGCCCCATTTATCTCGTGAACGGTACAGGTCACGTGAAATCCGTTGGCATACTCCAGATTGGAAATTTTCTAAGGAGTTTACTGAAAGAAACCCCATCAAAATCCGATAAATAATAAAGATTCTACAGTCAAATATGTGAAAACAACTAATTTAACCCCTTTTGGCCCCTTTTTCTAAAACGGGCAGGGCCAGGAACATAAAATTATAGCCCGGGCTAAAGCATGTGCCAAGAAACATCATACTAAAATTTGAAAATGATCTGTTCACTGGAACCAAAGTTATGCTGTCCACAGACACAAAAATACCCAATTTTACCCCTTTTTGGCCCCTTTTTCTAAAACGGGTGGGGCCATAAACCCGAAATTAAAACCCGGGATAGCCATTATGCCAAGAAACCACATACTGAAATTTGAAGATGATCCGTCCACTAGAAACAAAGTTATGCTGGCCACAGACGCTGACGCCGACAACTGCGCCTAACATAATACGACCGCAAAATTTTTGCGGTCGTATAAAAAATTAAAATAATAATTATTAACATTTAAAAAATGTTTAATCCGTTGCATTTCAATTAAATGTGGTAAAAACGAGACTAAAAGAAAAAAAATTCCCTTTTTTATTTAAATAGCCCTAATTAACCCCTACATTTAAAAAAACTCCTCTCTCAAAACTGTCTATCATGTCTATAAGATATGGAAATGGATGTCCCATCAACAGATTTAAAGAAATATTTAACCTTAAACTAGTCAATAAATAATTTTATAAAAGTCTCTGTATATTTTTCCAGCATAAAATTTGAGTTCAGGTGTAAGGTACTTAATTATCTGTGATTTAGGTTGATCTAATCAAGGTGATTACTCTATTAAATATCATCATAATCATTGTGATTAAAATATGTAGTTTTTAAGAAATGAACAAAACATAAAAATTTAAGAAGTCGTTTCAACTACCCTTTTTCTGCAGAATAAGTCAAGAAATGCCATACAAATATAATGGATATCAAATTACGAACATGATGAAAGAAAACAAAAGTGAAATAGCTTTGATCTGGTCTACACTATTAAAACGCTTTAAGACAACACTGTCTAACCATTGCATTCATATATTTAACTGTTTAAATAGTACAAACTTGTAAAAAAAGGTTTTTTATCCCCATTCCCAGTGACACATGCACAGAATTTGAATGATCAAATGATAATATACATGAATTTATTATTGAACTGGAGATCATACTTTTGCTATGACAAATCCCTCTTTAACTAAATTATCTTTCCTAGCAGTATCTTTAGAAGAATTACTGTTCCATGCATAATCAAACATATTTTTGATATTTTCTACTGTTCTAGCATACAATACATCATCGTTCTTATTCAGTGTTCCTTTCCGAATGCTAACAGAACCTTTCGATTTTATCACTCTTTCAAGTTCATTCTGGATGTGTTTGTTCTTAAGAAATTCCCATAAATTGTCACTGAAGGAATGAAAACAGACGGGATACTTTTTTGAACTATCTGGTGGGGATACTGCAAATTCATATACATGTAGTACTGGTCCTGAGCTCTTTGTTTTTTCATAGTCTGAATTACAGAACCCTGGACATCCTGTCTTCCCTTTTGACCAATTTCCACTTTTAGGTTTTTCATGAGCAATAAGAGGACACCATGGTTCCCATGATAAACAACTAAGCGGTCCAGTAACAAACTTAGCTATACTGGCAATCTCACGAGGCTGTAAATCCTTGGGTTTCTTCACCTTCAAAACAAAAAGTATGTGTTAAAAATATAAAGTCTATACTCCAGCATTTTCAATTAATAAAACTGACCACCACAATAAGTGCTATTACCAAAATAAAAGCTATCAAGTTACTGTAGAAGTATTTTAATTTGTCTGCTTCAATTTCAACTCATGGGTTCCTTCATTCATCTTTTAATAGAGATTTTTTTTACAGTACAGACTATGCTAAATAGAGGAAGTTCTGCAATCTTTTTTCTGTCTGTCCTAATATTTGAAGTAACGCTTATATACATTTGAGAATATTAACTTCAGTCATGTAAATGGTATTTCCTTTAAAAATTAAATGGTTTAAACTGGTTATTCTTAGACAACATTTTGTAAAATTTCACCTACAGCAAACTATTTTTTTAGGCCTTTTTAACTACTGTGAAAGTGCTATTGTTTGTGGGGTTCCAATTTTCGTTGATTTCGTGGTTTGCTAAAACCACAAAATTAAGTTCCCAACAAATGCATATTTCCCCTTGAGCCTTTATGTATAGAATTTGAAACCACAAATTTAAGTACCAACAAAACAGTGAAATTTATGAAAACCATGAAATTTGGTGACCACGAATAAAAGTACCTCCACAGTATATCAAGACAAGTTGAGAAAATGTTGCATCTCACTCAATGCAGTTGTGGAATCTATATTTCTCTAATTTCTACCCAGTTTTCACATTTCCTGAACGCTGTTGAAACATTTGTTCTCCTCTCTAGAGAGGAGAACAAGTTTCGTGACATTTCCAGACAAATTTATTCGGAATACAATCCTTGGTGTTCTTCATCCAGTCATTAGACATGTTTAAAGAAACAGTTTCCACAACTCAAACACATTAATTATGAAATTTCTCACATCTTGTTAAATAAATTTTCAACTGTTTAAAAGGTCGGCAAGCCTAGCTTTCAAATAGTTGTAAAATTTATTCAACTCATTGTGAGAAATTTCATAATCAACTAGTTCTCGTTATGGAAACTTTATGTACAGAACAAAAAAAAAAACACAATAACCTTTACATCTACTTCTACAAAATGCCTTCAAAAGTCCCAGGCTGATTTCCTGAACAGGCTTTGTTGGAAAAAATGCAAAAACTTACATGTTGTCTTACCATGCTTACTGTACATTACCTTTGTTGGTTTAGAATCAGTGGATTTCTTCGTTACAGTTTTCTTTGTAACTGCAGGTTGTTTTCCTGGTGTTTTCTTCTTTACCTCCACAGTTTTGGTTTTACCAGTAACTTTTGAAGAAGTCTTCTTTTCTGACGGCTTTTTAGATGCTAACTTCTTTTCTACTTTAGGTTTTGTAATCTCTTTCTTCTTCTGAGGTAATTTAGTTGATGTCTTTTTCTTTTCTACCGTTTTGGTCTTCAACTTCGTGATTTTCTTCACTTGTACTCCTTTGGGTTTAATTTTAGTTATAGTTTTAGGCTTAGTGCCTACTTTTGTTTTAACAGTTTTGATAATGACTTTATTTTTTCCAGTCAATTTCACTGGGGTCTTTTTCATTTTTACTGGTGATTTCAGTTTACCTTTAAGCTGTGTTTTAGCAGCTGCCTTCTTACTTTTTAGTATAGCTTTTATAACAGACTTAGCCTTTACTTTAGCAGCTGTTTGTTTTCCCTTTGTTACATTTTTCTTAACCTTTGACCCCAACACAGGTTTAGATTTAGGTCTACCTGGTTTTGATTTTGTCTCTTTTTTACCATCTTTCTTTGGTTTCTTTTTGTCTGATTTTACTAACATTTTCTTTTTTCCTTTGCTTTCTACATTTTTACCCTTTTTGGATGGAGTTTTCTTTTTTATATTGGTTTTAATCTTGTCTTTCAGTGCAGTTTTCTTTTTATCTTTCACTAGTGTTTTCTTGTCTTTTGCTGACACTTTCTTTTTTTCTTTTGTTCCTTTTATTGCTTTTTTCACTAGATTTTTAGCGATTTTATCAGATACTGATTTTTTCACTTTCTTTTCTTTTTCAGGTGATAGTTTCTTTGACTTTTGCTTTTTCTTTTCTTCATCAGACATAGCTTTCTTAGCAAGCTTCGCTATCTTAGATCCAGGTGATTCTCCAGTCTGATCAACAGTCCTTTTCATTGCTTTAACCTTCTTCACATTTTCCTTTTCCATGGATCCCTCTGTAAGATTTTTCTTAAATTTCATTGCGATATTATCTGGTACATTTTTCAGAGAACTGAACAGTCTAGCTAGTTCCAAGTCCAATCCACCCTTATAATCAGGTCTTTTCATCACTTCTGCTTCAAAAGTCTGAAAAAGTCATGAAGATGATATAAATTTCAAATTTCCTTGCATTTTTCATATAAAATGTCAATTTTTAAAAATTCTCTTAAACTCATTTCTGATCATTTACCTATCAATTTTAATATTTCACTTGATGACCGTTTTGATATTTTACATTTTTTCAATATTACAGTGAAATCTGTCCAATCCGACACCTGAGTATTCCAACATCCTGTCCAATCCAACATAATTTTTTGGTCCCAAAGACAGCTTTCAAAAGATTTTCAGACCTGAGTATTCCGACATCCTGAACAATCCGACACATTTTCATGGTCCCATGGTGTGTCGGATTAGACAGGTTCCACTGTATTTATATCATGTATATAGTCTATCAGCCAAATACAAAAAGGTCTCTAATTTCAAAGTTTATGATACCCGGGTAGACAACATTTTCTTTCTATTTTTCAATAGTGAAAGGTTTGCACAAAAAATTTGATTTGTTATACTTGAATTTTCATGCCGGAAAGTAGTACAACAATGAGTTTTTATGAGCTCCTCCATATAGTCAGGAGCTGTTACATTGTACCTAGTTACGAATTCCATATTTGGTTCGACTTTAGACATAGGATGAATAATATCTTAATATTATTGTAAATAAAGGACAGGAGCATGAAAATAACATGTTTATAGTGGTTATGTACTAGTTATTTTCAATTAAATATCAATATAAAACATCGCTAATTATAACGACAAAATACGACTATTTTGATGGGCATTTTATCAACCATTGTGAATTCTGGTCTAATATACGCATCAAATGTGAAAATATAAGATATACTATACTTACAAATTTTATTATGATTTTCATTGCATCAGACAAAATAATATTTAGCTATTCAGGATTTTAAAAAATAGATATCATCAATCCGGAACTTTGATCTTACTCCGATACAAACATGTCAATAGAAATAAATTGCTAAATACAGAATATAAGTCTTACATGTTCAATCGTAATTAGTTTCTAAAAATATTAATTCACATTCTTTGTATTTAGTTGCTTGTATGTTTGTTTAATTAGATTATTTTGTTGATCGGTATGGCTTACTATGAACATACTACATATATATTAAACGGCCTGCTCTACTCGTCTATTGTTAAAGGTGTGTTCAATTGTTTGCTATTTTAGTTGCAATTTTTTTCTTAGTACCGTATTTCGGTTAATATAAAACGTAGGATTTTACAGAAAATTTTCTCCTTGTGAAGGGGGGTGCGTGTAATATTCCCGAAGAGATCAGAGGGGCATATTTCCACGGTGTACAGACAACCGGATTTTCTTTGTCGACCTATATAATGTTCAGCAGAGTTCAAACCTGTTGGTTATGGAAAGCTGGAATCAATGTTTGACCCTTTATAAGAAGTTTCACTACTCGCAGTATGAGTTTTATTATGAGACAGTGATAAACAGCTATCGTGTGTATTGGGAGCCGCCATATTTGTTTACAGCTGACCCGGATGTATTAGATTCATTTAAGTGATTGCGTATATCACCCTCTGAGGAACAATTGGATAGTGGAGTGTGATTGTGTCTAAAAATAGTTAAAAAAATGGATTTTATGTTTGTGTTATTTTTAAGTTGTATGTTTATGAGAAGTAACCAGGGGAATATTTGCCAATTAATCAGGGATTAGGGTTAATGAATCCGCCTGCCAAAATCAACATAACCGATGTTATTCGGTCATGCTGACTTTGTCAGATGGCCCCATTGACAATAAACCTTGACTAATTAGCGTCAAACACCTGTTAAGAAACGAGATAGCGTGTATTTAAAGGACGTGTCAATTATTGATTTTTAATCAGCGTATCCTGTATACTAAACAAACAGTAATAAATACAAGAGTACAGTTGTATATTTATTACAATAATCAAGCTGTTATGATAACAACAATAATTAACAACGACATTTAAATTATGATTATTTAATTCAGGGGTATGATATTCCAAAAACTTGTATGTCTATATATACCCATAATACAAGCTTGGTTTTTTTACCTAAATTTTGATTAATTGTCTTTCATCTTTAATCAGAATGGGTGATACATTTTTATAAACAATAAAGCCATTTATTATATTTGTGTTTTTATTTCTATGTATAAAGTATAGAGACATACCTTCTTAATAAAACATCATATTGCACAGTTGATCATGATAAATCATCATATTGCACACTTACTTTGATTGACATTTCAAGTCCACACCCCTTTCACACCCACAATAGATATGCCATGCCCCTGATGTTTGTCAAAATCACCCAACCCATGTCAATCAAATATAATAAAACAATTATGGCACTTCTATACTTGATCAATATGGGGTTTAACGGAGCACAAAAGATAATATTGAACTTGGGTAAACCCTCGTTTAATATTACTTTATTGCTCTGTTAAACCCCATATTGATCTCGTGGAAGTGCCATAATTGTATAGAATCATAAACACAGATTAAATACTATTGATTTTTAATTATGATCACACGTGCAAAGCCAAGTCGGTACTTCACAAGTTGATATTGGCTAATTAGTGATAATTTATGATTAACCTGTAGTCAAGAAACCTTTGTCGGATCTTTTATCAACAAATAAACTCTAATTACTTGCAAAAGGTGATCATTGGTTCATCATAAACCGTTGTTTACATTTTTACAGATGCAAAATTTGCATCTCTCATCCGAACCTGTTTTGATATTTCTAACGTTTGAATATTTCCGTTTATCATATACGATGGGTTTCTCAACTTAACTGCATCATATTTTAGGGTTTTTTGGCGGAGATTTCTCCATAAAAGTGAAATATTTCTGGAAATTGATAAGTTTTGATGAAAAATATTACAAAATAACCCCAAAATCACGTAAGAAAACTCACACATTCGTGACCGCTGTTCTGCCACGTTTAATACATACGAACTAGATTTTTTCATGGGGTTTTTAGCTGAAAAAGGGGGTGCGTTTTATACTCCAGTGCTTTTTATATTCAACAAAAAACGGTATCTATTTTTGTACTTTAATTTTCTCTTTTATAATTTTTTCTGTTATTGATTTGTACCATGGTTGATAAATGCTTTTCTTTTACAAGTAAATCAAAAGAAAATTCTTTGAAAAGTAAATCAAAAGAACTTGAATTCTTTGAAAAGTAAATAAAAATGAACTCTTTAGATTGGAACAACTGACTGTTTATGTCAAAAGACTGGTGAAGTTGGAGATTTGGTGAAATTTTCTGACAAGACTTGTGCAACATTTAGAAAAGTTTCTGAGAAGTGACATGATTCCAATTCATGATTTAATGAAAGATTTTTGGAGAAATGGTCCCAAAGGGGGATATCATAGGAAATTCTATCAAATATATACAAGTAAACAGAATCTCGAGTTTCCACTCAAGAGAGAAACTAATATCACATAACTGATAACCTGTCTCTAAGGCATTCTTCTTGTTAATCAGTTATGGTAGCAAAACAAACATTTAAACCAGAAGATATTCTTGCGTACCACAAAGCATGGCATGTACTGATGGTTGCAAATGTTCTCAACAGTGTCAAAATAGCAGTACTAGAGCATCATTTGACGAATCTTAGGACGATAGCGACAACCAGTCAAGTACCTAACCTGTATGAGTTATAACAGAATAATAACATGCATGTGTTATTACAGATGTTGTTTTGAGTTATCTGCTCTTTATTCCTAATTCTGTAATAACATATGTATGTAGCAACCTAAAATATATTACCTTTTTTTGGTCACTTGGGAATTGCTTAGACCTTTGCGCAGAAACTAATTATTTAGCCTGGATAAATCAGTTTTCAATTAAGTTAAAACATTTTTGATGAACCATGGTTAATCAATGAGAACAGGCTCTAAAATGATATAACTTTAGTTGTAATAACAATGCTGAGTTATTACAGGCATATGACTTAAATATTTATTAGTTTATTAGACACTTGGGAATTACTAAGAAACTTGCGCAGAACCTATTGATATGCTTTGATTTTCATACAAATGTAATTTGATAAGGCATTATTCTGGTCTGAGGAAAACACTTTTAAGTGATGCAGAGTAGCTGTAATAACACCCTTCTATTATTACAGGCATACTTTCCCTGTAATAACATATGTATATTTTGCAATATTGGCAAACTATGAAAAGTCCTATGATTTTAACTCCTAGCATGCTGATAGACAATAATGGTAATAATAAAATGGTATACATTTATAACAGAACTATGACTGCATAATGCCTATTTGAAGCATGTAACATACATATGTTATCAATTTTTTCCCTTAGTAATAACACATGCATGTTACTTTTCTGTAATAACTCATACAGGTTAGGTATTTGACTGACAACGATGAATAAATATCTGATTTATTCAGTTAATCTGAATTGACATACGGAATGGTTTTTAATTATCATGATGATACTGTCTTAATATCACGTCTATAAAAAGCGGTATAGGAATCACACAGGGTACACCTCTAATTGAGCTTTATCATAATTTAAGCTTCTGTGCATTGATTATCTCGTTATTATGAGATAACATCTTAAAGTTATTAAATGTTTTTTATCTCATTATTATGACTTATTACATACGTAGTAGAAATAAAAGTGTTTTTGCATGATCAATATGACCGGAAGTAAACTGTCCATATTTTCACATCCCGGGAAAATAATAGGTTATTTTATGCTCCTCGTGCATCTCAGACAAAATAAACGACTTCCGGTCCATATTGGCCTGGGCAAATAAACGACTTCCGGTCCATATTGGCCCTGGCATTTCTAAACGTCGAAAGTATGTAATAAAAAGTTTAATACATGTGCATTTCCATATTGACCTGATTATCATCCCTCGACCCACATTGTCCCTCGACTTCGTCTCGGGCCAAAATGGGTGTCTCAGGATGATAACCAGGCCAATATGGAAATGCCCATGTATAAATCTGTATTTATCATCTTATAATGATGACATAATATTATGAAATAATATCTCATAATTATAAGATGTTATCTCATTATTATGAGATATTACCTCATAATTTCGAGATATTTTCCTTCATGTTGTATCAATACGCTTCTGTAGTTATGTGTACAGTATGTATGTTGTATGGTCTCTAAGTTTTTGATGGTATGAATGGAGGATGCGAGTTATTTGTCTCATTTTGTAATTGTATTGTGATATCATCTATGTCTGGATAATTGTAGAAAAGGAAGCTGATTTGTATATGTCTGCATAAAATCTTAAACACCAACTGTCAAGAAGGTGTTCCCCAGGACATTTGAATTGATTGAAGTTATTTCCCTTGTATAAGGGAAGTCAGCTTGTGAGGTTTCTATGGCAGTGAACTTTTTTCTTACGTGATAAGTAATTTCAAGCAACATACCTAAATGAGGGTAGACTATGATCTTCAAAGTAAAAAAAGTGATCCTTTAAGGCTTTTGTTTATAGTTAGGTGCCCTTAAAGAGCCCCTTGTTGTACCTATTTTCGGCAGATTCCATAGAGTATAACATCCGAAAAAATTAAAGATCTAGTATAACTGAACAGATTTAGAAGAAAAAATTGCTGTCTACCGAGGTATCCAGCAAAAAAATTTTTTAGGAGCTAGCTGATAGACCAATATAGGTGTCTATTATATATAATCTTGGGATCAACATCAAAAGGGCCATTCCAATTTAATATACCATTTTTTGGTGTGTATTACATGCACATATTTTCCCCCAGAAAGGTCCTAGTGTGAGGGGATGCGTTTTATACATGCGAACTTCAAAAGACCATTTTTTTCTGACCACCACTAACTTAACTTCAGACCGGAAATGACATTGGAAATAAGTATAAAATCCATGTTGTGATCCAGATACGAACCTCTGTTTGATGATAACAAAGTTTGCTAATGTTAACATGATTAGATGTGTATTGTTTTCTATGTATACAACATGTATATCCAGAGATTTCCCGGTACCCAAAATTTCATCTCGATCATGTCCACCATATTTGTTTTGATTAGGTGAAGCCGTTTCAGGTTTTCAGGGATACATGATACTTGCAAGTCATAATATAATTATATTTATAAAAAGGGATAGTTTCAATGAAGTTAATTAATGCATAAACTGATTATGAAGATCAATAAGGGAATATCACTTAAAAATTTACCAAAGGCAAACCGTAATATTTACGTATCCATAACCGCCTTTGACTTTTAATTACGTTTGGAAATAAACTTCCTGTGTTTACAAAATCAATGTTTTTCGTTTGCAAATTTCCCAAAATGTTTGAACAAACCATTAAATAATTCAGGTACAGTTATTCCTCTAAGGCCAAATAAAAAAATAGGTGTGGTTCCGGTCACCCCTCTGAAAAAAATAGGGTCGGTAGGTCGGGAATTTTTTTTATTTTATTTTTAATTTTTTTTTTTAATTCAATACTTAACATGTAAATGCATTGTAACCTATGATATAAAACCATGTATTATCCTCACATTTTACCCTAAAAATGATTTAGCGACAGGGGTGTGGATACTTCATGACTTTAGGATTTATCCAAGTTCCAAGATGATCGATTTTTAGTCTCAGTTCAAGCGGCGATCGTTCTTAACACTATTGGACTTGGTAAATAGGTTGTTATGAAGTGGAAAATTCCTAACAGTTATAAAGAGGTGTATTTTCACCAAAATTTATATTTTCATATCATAATCTCGAATATTTCATGACCCGCCATGTCAACAAACCATGTGATCGGTAAAGTGTCGATATAGCTGACAATATGCTATTTATATCACATTGACTCTTGACAATATTTTATTCACAACAGATGTAAAAGAAGAGGTTTAAGTCTCCTTTAAATTCATCCCGCAACAGCTTAATAGGCGTTGAAGCCTCTGAAATATAAAATAACATGTGAAATAAATACGGATACGACAGTCCGCGCCGAACTCGTTCCGAATTTATGATTGCACGAAAACTTCCTAATGGGAGATAACTTCAATTTTCGCGGCGTTTGAGCTCGTTTCTCATCAAATACTTCATAAAAAGGTTCCGATAAAGTAAATAAAAACTCTGCTAGTTGATAAACTATGATAATACCGATTTACAGTTTCAAAATAACTAAGATGTTGCCGCTGATATCTACTTGAACTTTGTCAGTCAAAAGTGGCCTTAAAAAACTAGGGTCGGTCGTTTTATTTCTAATTTTTTTTTCCCTTTTGGGTGAAAAAAAGTCTAGGGTCGGCAGGAAAAAATAGGGTCGGTCGGGTGACCGGAACCACACCTATTTTTTTATTTGGCCTAAATATATTTGTGAATAAAGCATCATGTATTCCATTTAATTCAGTGCACAAGGTAACTCCCGGCGTCTCTAGACATTTTTGGACAGAACATGTTGTTGAAAATTTACATGCGTTTTTTACACACGAACTAGATTTTTTCCGATTCTTTTCCTCTGAGAAAAGGGGTGTGTTTTATACACTAATTGCGTTTAATACACACCAAAAAAGGGTATATAGTACCCAGTAAACATGGTAAATGCACTTTAAATTGATCTTAGCATGGATATATAGCTGGTATTTCATACATTGTATATGAAACTAGAGCTGAGGCCGAATGGCAACCAATTATGACCCTGCTTGTTGAACCCTGAATTAACATGGTTAAGTGTAAATTTAAGGGAGTGTAGACATAATACAGGTGTTGACACGGACAAGTATGGACAAGATGATATACTTAACAACATACAAGTGAAATTCTTAGTCCAAAAATAATTTTTATGGGTGCTAGTCAAAGTTTCTGTAAAGTTTCATCCAATTTTAGGCACTTTGAATCCTATCTTATCCCAGTTTCCACAGCAACAGCAGTCATTTTTAAATTCTGAGACCCAAAATCATTTCTATGGATGCTAGACAATCTTCCTGTAAAGTTTCATCCAATTTGAGGTACTTTGAATTTTCACACCTTTTTTTTACTATGGCTACCACGGCCACTTTGAATATTCCAAATGAAGTGTGTGTGTGTGTAAATCTACTTATTTATTGTAAGTTAGATTCCTTTACTGTAGTTGGAATTTGCTTGCAAAGTTTCTGGAAAAACATCAATAGGTACGGAAAGACAAACAAATGAACAGACAGGGTAAAACAAATGTAAAACAATATGCCCTCCCCCTTGGTTTCATCTCAGAAATATTACTAAACTGATACATTTTTAAATCTCAAACCCTCCTCCTGCATGTCCTGTAAATGCCAATTCTACATGTGCCCTCCCTTTTTATATCATCTTCTCCAATATTTGTTCTCCATTTATTGTCATCCATTTTCAAGCTTCTTTCTATGGGAATAGTTTTATAATCATGATAATATACATGCATGCAGAATGTATTGCCAAAAATAAAAGTGCAAAGGAGAGAGGCGATAAGGGCCTTATTTGGCCTTAAAAATAAATTTGATTCAATTCAAAGAATTTTCTCAATGGGTATGGCTTTTCAGTAAACAGTAACATTTCTCAAATATTGATGCATGATTACTGAGTTTTGGGGTGTAGAAGAAGGGACAAGTTGAAAATTTTGTCGAAAAATAGCAAATTTGACCAATTTTGACTACTTTTTCTGTATAGGAAATATAGAGCACATACAACATGTACAAGAACCACAAAAATATTTATATGAGAGGATCAATTCATTTGTACAAATAGGTTGGTAAAAATGTGCTCGATGTTTCCGGTAAGGTAATCTGTTCGAAAATCTACCAAATTCGGTATATTTCTAAGAAAATGCTCAAAAGTAGCCTTTTCATGACATCAGAACTGTACATATTGTGATGTAATTGGTTCTAACTTTTGTATTTTTTCTGTAAATTGGATCTCAACTTTGAAACAAACATGAAAGAAAATCTTAAGGTGCAACTTGGAAATTCACTGGAATCTTGGGCCAAATCAAACCCTTATCACACCTTGTCCTTTATATGAAAAGGATGACCTATATGCACATAAAAACTAACTAAGTTAAACATGTGAAATATCATGAATATACTGCAACTGTTAAGGGAGTGGCAAAAGTTTGTTTCAAATGGATGTAGCATTGCATTCCAAGCAGATGTTGTGAAAGACTGCATGTGGACTGCATACACCATGTACATGATGTACACATTGTACAAGTTGTAGTTAAATAATGTACATAATTAATATCAAAAAGAGGGCATCTTAGAATAATTTACAGCACTGCAATGAGAAAGTAAGTTAACATTCGATTGGTTCTGAACAAATGTAAACTGATCTCAGGGTAGTGCTGTCATGGCTGTCAATCAGAAGATCTACGTTTAGTTTTGTCAATCAGTTCTCAGCAATGTTTCTTTCTCTGGGTCAAGTCTTTCAGAAGTAAGCCTCGGGTCTAAAATACTCAGTAACATCTCTTTGAAGTCAAACTTTTGCCACTTGCTTGACCGTTGGACAGAATTACCATGATTTCGTTCATCTATGTCGATGCCAGTATGCTAGCACATCTTTACATGTGCAAAAGATACTGCATAATTTTCACAGTTTACCTTGAGAAGTTTCAAATTGCCTTCTCTTAAACAGACTGCCATTAACATGTCAGGTGTTAGATTAGCTGAATCCAATCGTAGATGAGCACCACCAGTCGTCTGAGAGATTTGTCGGTAGAAATCAGATCTATAACCTACTTGCATACCATAAATTCTTACACCCTGAAAAATAACAAAAGAACACATTAATAAAGTGAGAACATCAAATGAGTTTCATATACATGTAAATATATGTGTACAATCATATGTGTACATAATACTAGTGTGCATAAAAATAATAAAGTTAAGAATTCAGCCAATGTACATTGTATATAAAGTGTAACACCATGAACACAACATTTCAAAGAATTTTTTTCACATCAATCAGACATAAAGCAAGGCATAAACTAGAGCTGTCGCCGAATGGCAACAAATTATGCCCCCGCTAAGTGAACCCTGAATCAATATGGCAAGGGCAAATTTTTAAGTGTGTGTGGACACAATACAGGTGTTGACACAGTACAAATATGGACACCCTGATATACATGTACCTCCCCCTTTTTTCCACAAAATATACCAGTGAAATTCTGAGCTAAAAAATCATTTCTACGGATGCCAGGCAACCTTTCTGTAAAGTTTCATCCATATTTAGACACTATGAATTCTCCCCCCTTTTTTCCAGTTTCCATGGAAACGGCAGCCGTTTTGAAAATTTTGAGAACCAAAATATTTCTATGGATGCAAGGCAACCTTCCTATAAAGTTTCATCTAATTTGAGGCACTTTGAATTTTCCCGCCTTTTTCCACAGTCAAGTACCTAACCTGTATGAGTTATTACAGAAAAAATAACATGCATGTGTTATTACTAATGGAAAAAATTGATAACATATGTATGTTACATGCTTCAAATAGGAATTATGCAGTCATAGTTTTGTTTTAAATGTATACCATTTTATTATTGCCATTATTGTCTATCAGCATGCTAGGAGTTAAAATCATAGGACTTCTCATAGTTTGCAAATATTGCAAAATATACATATGTTATTACAGGAAAAGTATGCCTGTAATAATAAAAGGGTGTTATTACAGCTACTCTACATCACTCAAAAGTGCTTTCCCCAGACCAAAATAATGCCTTTTTTATTATATCTTAATTAACAGTAATGTATGAAAATCAAAGCATGTCAATAGATTCTGCGCAAGGTTCTTAGTAATTCCCAAGTGTCTAATAAACTAACAAATTTTTAAATCATATTCCTGTAATAACTAAGCATTGTTATTACAACTTAAGTTATATCACTTAAGGGCCTTGTCTCATTGATTAACAATGGTTCATCAAAAATGTTTTAACTGAATTGAAAACTGATTTATACAGGCTAAATAATTAATTTCTGCACAAATGTCTAAGCAATTCCCAAGTGACAAAATAAAGGTAATATATAAAAGGTTGCTACATACATATGTTGTTACAGAATTAGGAATAAAGAGCAGATAACTCAAAACAACATCTGTAATAACACATGCATGTTATTTTTGTGTAATAACTCATACAGGTTAGGTACTTGACTGTTCCAGTTTCGATGGCAATGGCAGCCATTTTGGAAATTCTGAGACCAAAAATCATTTCTATGGGTGATTGCAACCTGCCTTTAAAGTTTCATCCAATTTGAGGCACTTTGAATTTTCCCGCCTTTTTTTCAGTTTCCATGGCAACTGCAGCCATTTGAATATTCCAAAAGATGTGTGTGTGTACATCTACTTATTGTAAGTTAGATTCCTTTGAAGTAGTTGGGATTTGGTTGAAATGTGTCTGGAAAACATCTAAAGTTGAGTTTTTATTTGTATGGACAGGCGGACGGACAGACAAGGGTGAAACAATATGCCCGACTTTTAGTCGCGAGGGCATAAAAACATAATATTATATATATTTATGTATACACACCAGCAAAATGTGTGTGTGCAGTGTTTTGAGGTATGCCAGGCTGACCTAACATTTGTCTACTATTAATACAATGCACAAATGTAATAACTTAATACTAATATATGCAAACTTATGGTCGAGATAAGAAAAACAATTTTCTGACAATGGTGCAATCCCCAGAACAATTTTCTGACAATGCCGCAATGCATACAATAAAAACAACATGGCACATGAGATACATGGTAAAGCTGAGGATTTTTATCATATATTCATGATATTGGTTCCGTTTGTTTCATTGAAACAAACCCTACTATGATGATTACTGCAGTAATTTATATCATCATGATCATGACAATAGTTAAAGATTTAAACATTAAGTTTTGCCAGATACATGTACAATCAACATGTAGGAATATACATTTATATATGTTATGTATATGTTATGTATTATGAATGAATGTGCATTCAGTTATTACAACATCTTCATCAATCATTTCATAAAACTGATTTATCCTAAACATGCTTAACATGCTTAATGAAATTGATATCCTCACTTATTCTGTTATTTTATACAAGTATCAGGTTAAAACCACCTGTGACCATATTTTACAGCTCATTTAATCATTGCGTGCAATTTACAAATATATGTAAATTTGTAAATGTACATCATGTATATAATCATGACAAAGCATGTTCTTCATCAAAATATAAAATGCATCAGGAATTTCAATTCATGATAACCATGATAATTTGTATTAACCATGTTATATTATCAATACACATATTTTATGTAATTTAAAAAGAACATGTAACATGTGTAAATGCACTGCATATGCATGATACATGTACTTTGAAAAAAAAAATGCAACTGTCATTGACTGTGTCTATGGCTAAAGTATATCCCCTGAAATAAAATTTTAATAATAAAAGGTATACATCACCATTAAAAAAATTTAGACATTCAAGTTCATACTGTTAGCCAATGGTTAGTGCTTTAGCATTGAGTGTAATATTTGTTTGTGATGTTTGTATGTTTTGTGGATTTGTCGTTGGTCTTCTGTCTTCTGGTGTTCTTGTTTTTGCCTTGTCTCAGGACTTTGGTTTTTTGTACATTCGTACAGCCAGAGACTTACCATGATAAATCACTGTAATCATGTAATAGACATATCACTCTAATTTTTTAATGAATATATCTTTTTTCCTGATTGATCTATCCAAATAATTTCTTTTGCATATCAAGTGATAAACTGCATCACTTTAAAATGCAAAAGAAAGCATTTTGATAGATTAAACAGGAAATAAAATAAAAACATTTCACTAAGCAGAGTGATATGTCTATAACAGTGATTTATGACGGTAAGTCTCTGGCTGTACTGTAAACTTCTTTTGCTTTGTTCGCTTGGTATTCTACTGCTAATTAACATGTCTTATATGTAGAACAACTTGTCCCTTCTGCAGTCATCAGTTATTGAATTATCCATGTCAATGCAGTCTATGTGCTTCATATAAAACACAGCAAAAACGTACGTAAACGTGGCATTTAACAATGTTTGAACATTGTTACAGTATATGTTCTACTTGCAAGCTATTTTATGTTACTTGTTTGGTCAACCATGGGTATTTTTTGTATTTTGCTGTAATCAAAATACCTTATTAAGCCAAAATATGTATCTATAACAGACCTTTCATATCAACTTTGTATGAATATACCAACCATTTCACTAAGTTTCTTTGTCTCTTCTTTCCAGTCAATATCATTAACAAAATCTTCAAACTGATAGCCTGGCTCATGAGGATCAGAATCGCCTATCATTACTAAGCAACGCTGACTTCCTGTTGTCCATGACAAAGAATCTCGCACTTTTCGTAAGACTAATTCGTAACACTCATCGGCATCACCACCATGAGTAATTGGTAAATATTCAAAGAAATTACAAATTTCATCTATAGATGCACCAAAATCTAGCCATTTTATTAAATACCTGTCATGTTTCAAGTCATAATAGTCACCATGAGCAATAAAAGCTAATCGAACTCCTGGAATATCAATTCTTAAGCGTTCAACAAGTTCTCGCATTTTGTCTTTTGCTTCCTCCATGTAACTATACATCGACCCAGTGGTATCAAAAGAAAACACAATTTCTCTGATGCCACCATGAATAAATTTTTTAGGTGATTTTGTGGGAGATGTGATGCTCAATTTGGACTGAACAGGAGCTTCCGAATCACTAGCAGATAATTCTTCACTAGAAACACATTCAAGTCTAGGTACAGATGCTGCTTCATCTTCAACTGATTTCAATGTTTCAGAGATAACCTGAAAAGAAGGCCTTTGAACAATTGAGGTTAAATTCTGTGATGAGGATGCAGTGTCAATTTCATTAAATTCATATACAGCTAAAGATTTATTCGATGGTATGTCTATGATTTCTTCTGCACCAAATTTCATTATTTTTTCAATAATTGTTCCTGAGGGCAGCTTTTGAATTGTTCGTAACGACTCTAATGAATCAAGAAGTATTGATTTTTCTTTTTTAATTTCCACACTTTTCTTTAACTGTGCATTCTTTTTTGGAGATAAGACTTTTTTCTCTGTACCCTTTTTTAAAAGTTTTGATTTTTTACCTTCTCCATTTGAGCCATTGTTATTTGACAGTGTAAATGTATCTGCTCTCCTTATTGACCCCTTATTTTTCCCATTTGTTCCATTACTGTCGTAATCAGTATTTGTTCCGATGCATTTCACTGTACTGTCAGCAATATTTGATGAACTGTCATCTGCACATATTGATTCAGCAAGCTTAGTTATTGTGTCATCTTCTTCTTCATCATCACTAGGCATTTCAAACCCAAAGTATTTGTCCGAGGGTTGCACAGGTCGCGTAGGTTTTAAAGTAGGAAATCTTGGAAGTATAGGGGGCGGTGTCGAACTGTCTGATCCATTGTTATCATTTTTCTGTCTATCAAATGGTATTGCCCTTGGTCTTTCCTCTATGCATGTATCGGCTTTTTCTAGTATTGGTGGTGGGACATTATCGATATCAGAATCTTTCTCAAATGCAGTATTAATGGTTGTGCTTGTGGTTTGTTTCAATAGTTTTGGTGGGGGCTGGTCACCAGGAAGCTCGGATGGCTTCCTCTTCAGCCCCGTCATATGCTCCTCTGAAAAAAAAAAGAGAAAGATAAACTACATGTATAACTCCCAAAAAAGTGTATCATGTACAAATGCATGTATGTTCCTCAATTAGAAGTGCAGCGGTACCTGTCTACTCTGGCACCATCAGATGGTACCATAAAAATGTGTTAGATTATTCAGGATGTCAAAAAACTCAGGTTTGAAAATCATTTGAAAGCTGTCTTTGGGACCAAAAAATTATGTCAGATTGGACAGGATGTTGGAATACTCAGGTGTCGGATTATACGGGTTTCATTGTTTTTATAATTCATGCATTACACCAATGACTGTTGCTGTAAGTGAATATGATCAATAATTTCCATCATAGTTGGAAATACCAGCCAATCTACAACCATAAGAAATCCCTTATTTTCACCGGTGACAATATGAAATTAATTTAACTGAGAAAACTTGATAAATCACTGCTATCTCTATAATAATAATTTATTCTAATTATACTACAACTGATATTGAGCCAGGCATCTACACTTAAGAGATTTTTACTTGGTAACAAGAGCAAGTGAATTAATCCCCTGTTACCCGTCTCAGCAGAATGTCTGTGAATTTCTTGTATTGATGTCAGACACATAGCCTGTTTTATAAATGATAATTTACTGAAATCTTATTTCTGTTACATGTATTTGTAACTGAATGCCTCTGTTTGTACTGTGTTTTCTGACCTACCAACCCTATTAGAATTGAGTAACAGAAAATGCATTCTTTTTTGCCTAAATAATCATGATAATGATTCATAAAAAAAATTGAATAATTTGAAGAAATTTACATTTTGGTACAAAACTTATGCATTCAGTCCAATTAAAAAACCAAATATTTCTCTTTTTGTCTTTGATCTATATTTTACTGCATGTACGTATATATATGATATACGGTAATTTGAAATGCTTTGATTTTTGGTTATTTTTAAGGGCATATTCAACAGTTTCAGGGGAGATAATAAAAAAACACAGAGAATGGCAGTGTTTCCCAGGAATATGACGTTGTTAACTGTAACGTCACCTTGTAATTCCCATTGTTTTGAGAAAAGGTAATTTGTGCCTTCCAATATGGCGGACTTTATGCGGGTTACCGACGGGGAGATTTGTTAAAAGTTGCATATTTTAATGACTTACTCATAAACTAACTCGGTGACCTATATTGCTTTTGCAATTTTTTAGTAGTTTATTATAAGAATACAATATTAGAATTTCATAAAATTTACAAAATGAAAAGTCTTTAAAATATCGTAATTTATTTGACTGTGTAATTCCACATTTCGTGCAACTTTTTTCGTTATACGTGCTACATACAATGTACTCTTTAATTTAGTAAAATATAACATAACTTCTTTTATCAAATCAATTTTTCTGTAAATCCTTAAAACCTGAACTTTGTTTTTCTGTTGCTCTGGTACCGAGTAGCTAGTATAAACGAAATAGCAATAGTAAGAATTTTTTTGTTTACATTTAATCATGTTTAATGCTGTCAAGAGATTTGCTGCTGCACCCCTTACTTAATTGATATACTACATCAAAATAGTCTCAAAAGTCACCACACAGTCTAACTAGGCTTGTTGTGATTACCCTTGTGAACTTGTAGTAGCGCATTAGTAATGTCTCACAGAACCATGCTGAAATAAAATGCAATAGATAATACAAATATTCAGTTTTATCATGTTTAATTGGTCATTTAGTATGTCTTACACAGCCATATTGAAATCATTTAATGATAGAATGTATAAAATGCAATACATTGTAGATAATACATATATTCAGCTATATCATGTTTAATTTGTTATTAATAATGTTAATCTGCAGTTTTGTTTCAATATCCTATGTTAAGCTTTGAATTGCTTGGTGATGTCCTTGCAGCAATGAGGATTTGGTGTTGTAGCATAAATATACTGGCCATGTACTCAACAGGCAACAGCGCATGCAGGGTCAGGAATTACCAAAACTGGCTCTTGACAGCCAGCAAGAAATTCCACAATTATGTCAGTGACCTGCAGTAATGAATCATAGGTCATAACTCTAAAACGTGGGTATATCTAGCATATTCCGATTTTGTGACTGGAATCACATTACTAACATAGAAATATACACTTTTGTTTTTACTTTATTAGGACAAAATGCAGAACAAGGGAAGTAAATCGCTCCCTCTTCAAAGTCAAAAAACTAGTTGAAAGATTAATGCATATGTCTTCTTAATCAAAATTTTGCTCAACTACAAATATATTGTCCCATTCCTACCTAAATTTAACATGTGTGTCATGGATTTTGCACTGTTATTTACTTCGGATGCAATGTTTACCGTCCTGCATCAACCGGACGCACATCGCTTGGCGTGTCAGATTGAGTTTGAAAGAGCGTTTTTGATTGGTCAAAATAATTAAAGCATGTTGGGACATAACGGATCAAATTCAGGTATCGTGAAATAAACATGTATCTGTCGCCGGTTATGTAATACACATGTGAATAATTAATTAATTAATAATTGGTTTATTACTTAACACCATTTTCTCAGACCTGCGAAAAAGGTAGTCAATGATTGTGTCACTTTCATGTAAAAATAATTTTCTTTCAAAAACCTGGGACTAATGTAAACGAATAAAATTTCCATATCAATAATTTCAATATTTCGACTTTTGATTCGTCGTATTGAAACAAAAAAAAGATTTTACACTGAAAGTTGTTAATGTACGAAAGCTAATATTGGGCCATTGTTGATTTATTTCATACAGCTTAATTCTTCAGAGAATTTTCAGGATATCTAGTTTCTTGAATTTTCAAGGTAATGTCTTAATTCTGGGACTAATATAATTATATTAGTCCCAGCTTAATTGAATTTTCAAGGTAATATCTTACACTGAATTTTCAAGATAGTATCTTGAAATTATCAAAAGATTATATTATAATCTAAATTTTCAAGGCAAGATAATAACTAGAATTATCAAGGCGATTTTTTGATCCGGATAGGTTCTTGAATTTTTAAAACAATAGCAGTTCAGTTCTCAACATGCTATAATTTATTGCACAGTATAGACACCAAAGGGCTAAATTTAAGGTCGCAGCACGATGCCTTTGAATATAATTGCCGCGTGAGGACTGTTTTCCTGTTATATTAATTATTCCCAGCTTTCCTCAACTTTAACATTTTTCAACATTTTGAATCAACAACAAGTAATATCTATAAGATTTTTTTTCAGTCTGACTCTATGTTACCTAAAAACAATAGACTACAAAGTTACTTGAACACTGAAAATGATAGTGGCCAAATTATTTATCGTTAAATTTTTGTTTTACGCTTGAAAAGGGGGGGGGGGTGGAAATCTCAACCCAGAAACCCAGAATTTTTTTGAAAAAATATTCAGCCTCTTGTGGACCTGTTAAATAATGAGCGTTCCCTTGATTTACAGAATGTGACGGTGACCTTGTAGATCTATTATAGTCCGTGGACTAGAATCAATTTCAGTGCACCCCTTCAGAACCAGACCGATATTTTTCAGTCCTTCTACGTCCCCTCTTCAAAATTAAAATTTAACCTGCACATAGATAGGTTATGGCCACTTTTATAGTACTTATATTTTCGTTTCAACCTAAGTTTCATCTTTCACGCTAAATTTTTTTTTTCTATAAATAAGTTAGATGTACTGAAATTTGGTATCAAATTAAAGCCAATTCAATATCTTTCACAATGAATATGCATTTTTTGCAATTTACGGTTTTTTTTTCATAGTCTGTGTACAAAAAATTAACACTCCCCTGCAAACAATTGAAGATTTTTGGTTGTTAATTCCTCTCAAACTAACAGTCAACGTCACTTGAACTAGCTTTTAAGCCTTACTTATAAGTTGTGAAAAATAGCGGCTGTTAAAAACTATAATATTTTGATTTTCTGTATTAAATTTTTGAAAAATGAAAATTTTCGTGATTTCAGATTCTTTCAACATTTCGATTTTGTGACCTTATGTAGTATTCATTCATTATCTTTATTTCCTCATATAGAGATTACATATGAACATTTTATATAATGCAAACAATTTCAATTATTAAAGTAATATGTACAGATATATCATAAAACATACTTATAGCAATACATAATTCAATCAAATGTAAGAATAAAGAAAAAAAATAACATAATGTCTCTACAAAATAGACAGGTACATATCATGTATTGGAACAACTAGCCCGATTGAATACAGCAATACTACGGATAATGTGAGTTTGACACAGGTTCTGGAAATTATAGAGCGATTCGTCATCATTGAATTCGGTGTTCGGTACACGTCCTAATAAGATTTGGTATAATATTTCCGAATCGTATTCACTCAGCTCACTATACAGTTGAAGTTCAAAGTTTTCTATAATTAAGTTTCACAAAACTTCTCGGAGATGAAAATTAATCACACAATCACAAACTGCATGGACAAAACATCAGAGAAATCTTTATTGCAAAAATTACAAAACCCTACAGACTTATTCGGAATACTAGTCATCAACTTTATGATAAAAAGTGACTGTCTAATTTCTCTGAATGAGTGATAGAATCGCAAAAATCTGGGAATTGAAACTGAATTGTGTACTGAACGGAAGTGTCTGAGACGTTCTGTTTAACCACTGCTCTGAATGAAATCGGTACACTGCAGTTCTAACAATAGATTTCCACTGAAACTTTTGAGGGAAGTATCCCTCCTGTATATATTCATAAATATAATCAAAAAGATTATACGTGTTTAGTATGACTAAAATATGACTAAAATGTCAGGAATAAATCCATACTGTTTTCTTTTGGGGTCCTGTAGGTAGGAAAAAAGACGAAATAAAAATATTTTCCTTGTAATGCATGAATGGTCTAATGCGCACAGTTTTTGTAGAAAATAATTTCCGATCTTGTTGAAATTTTTAAATCTAATATACTTAATAATGTAATGTTGAAAACAATTCAACAAGGAAAAATCTTTACAACGTAAGTTGGACCATAATTTGCAGCCATACAAAACACTTGGCAAAATGACTGTTCTATAAAGTTTAATTAATACCAGCGGATTTGTACTTCTAGTTTTAACTCCTTTCATAGCAAAAAACGATTTCTTGCCTTTCCTGCATGCATTAAATGTTCTGTCCTTACATTTGAAATGCGAGTTAAGTTCATATACGATTCATCGACGGGTATATTCAATCCTCCCTTCTCGAACACCCATCGAAAAACGTAATACAGACGATTTACTGGCATTATAACAGAACCTCCACTTACGAGAGTATTTGTAACAAATATCAAGCATTTTTTGAAGAGATTGGGGAGATGTAGCAATACATGATATGTCGTCTGCAAGAGCATGACTACAACAAGTTAGTCCGAAAATACCTGTATTTTTACAACATAATTCAAGTTCACACAACAATTCATTCATAAAAACAAGATAAAGTACACCAGACAGAACGCTGCCTTGACGTACCCCTTCCTTAACAGGGAAAAAGTTGGACTCACACTGATTAACAACTATTGCGCTATTAGTGTCGACACTATTTGTTACCACCATAAATTACATGTTCGTTATCGAAACCACCGGCTTTTCTCCGTTTTAAGTTTTTAACTACACTCTGAATTTCTTCGCATTGAATATCGCCACCTGGTAAGGTTTCGTTAGTTCCCATACGACTCTCGAGATAACTATCGTAGACATTTTTAACTACGCGTTTAAATGAATCATTAGATATGTTCGCGCCATCTACCGTATGAGAAAAATGATCTTTAAATGTTTCTGCTACAGTTTCAGGAGTACTGCACACGTCACCGTTATGTCTTATTTTATTAACAAATTTAATCAGTTCCACAGATTTGAACTCATTGCATTTATCATGGTCTCTAGCTAGGCAGCTGGCATTTAAATCCCCTGCAACGACGACTTCACCATACTCATTGTAATACATTACCAATTCATCCAAGATGCTAATCTCATTTTTGTAATTTACAATGGATTCATCTGATGGCAAATAAACACCAAAAACAAATAGGACTATTCTCTGGTCTTTTAAATTCCAAACCTACCATTCTATTGGAATTGATATCACTTATTTCCCCAACTGAAAACTGTATTGAAGTTTTATACATAATCGCCACACCCCCCTTTCCGTGATATGCAGAGTAATTATCTGGCAGATCATCAGCCTTACATTTGTAACCAGATTCAATTGATGACAAAAAGTGTAAGTAATCATTCTTAAGTTTATGCTCTGACAACACACATATATCACAATTTGTTTTTCTCAATAAGTTACTCAAACACAATGTTGAGGACATTATTCCTCGGACATTCCATGACATTACTGTAAGAACAGACATACAATTAAACAAACAATACAAAATATGCAGTAAAAATAACTGTTTAATACAACTAATCATTATGGAAGTTTTTGTCGGACGCGTATCCATCTGGTTCTCCAGTCCAACGTTGGTTCCACTCAGAGTTACTATACCATTTCCTACATCGAATACCTTCGGGCCAAATACTATCAGTTTCTACAGTTTCTGCACATGATTCCGTTACATTAAGTAACAAATTCCGTTAGCAACAAATTGGGTTGAAAAGTTTTAATAGATACGATTCACAAATGTCAAAATTAGCACCCCCTCTTAAACTATTATAAAAGTGGAAGGATCTATATTTTTCAAATACCAGAATACACAGTAATTCACATATAAGCACAAATAAGACAATATATGTGGTCTATTGGAAATTATATATAAAACATTAAATTTCATGCAAAATGGAAATTTTCGGAATTTTTCATCATTTCGCATTAAGAAAGCGATATATTTCTAATAAAGTAAAAAAAAAATATTAGTATTTTTAATTTTATCTAAAAAAGCTCTCAAAGCGGTCTCTAATTAAAATCAGATATACCAATTGTTCCCTACAGTCACTGTATGGTAGTGACTGTAAAGGAAAATGGTTAGACCTAATTTTGATCAGATTAAAATATATAAAAAAATAAAAAGATCTTTGAATATATAACTTTTGGTATTTTTTTTCTTGCCTGTACAACAAGCAAATATATTTTCACTGTCAGAAAATATGTGATATCATGTTCAGCAGATGAGGCAAACAGCGACAGACGATTATCTAAGAAAAACGACAATTGGAAACAGCATTGGAGTGGAATTGCGTAGAATTGATGTTCATTTATTTTGTGCAATTTACTACTGGTTTAAATCG
>MJUU01058729.1:18160-42054 GCA_002080025.1 Modiolus philippinarum | reverse complement strand
AGTACATCATTCCTGTAAAGTTTGGTTCAATTTGCTTCAGCCTTTTCAGAGCAGAAGATGAAAATGTGATTTTTCCCATAGGGTCCAATGTTAAACCTAAGTTCCGCGCTGGCGGCCATGTTTTTCAACGGCTCGGTACAAACTGAGCAATCTTTGTAAAGGACCTTCCATACATCATTCCTGTAAAGTTTGGTTGAATTTGCTTCAGTGGTTTCAGAGGAGTAGATGAAAATGTGATTTTTCCATAGGGTCCTATGTTAAACCATGTTCCGTGCTGGCGGCCATGTTTTTCGTCGGATCGGAACGAAATGTGCCATCTTTGTTAAGGACCTTTAGTACATCACTCCTGTAAAGTTTGGTTCAATTTGCTTCAGCCTTTTCAGAGCAGAAGATGAAAATGTGATTTTTCCCATAGGGTCCAATGTTAAACCTAAGTTCTGCGCTGGCGGCCATGTTTTTTATCGGATCGGAACGAAATGAGCAATCTTTGTAAAGGACCTTCCATACCTTCTGTAAAATTTGGTTGAATTTGCTTCAGTGGTTACAGAGGAGAAGATGAATATGTGAAAAGTTGAACGGACGGACGGACGATGGACGACGGACGGACGACGGAAGGACGACGGACGCCAAGTAATGGCAATAGCTCACACTGACCCTTCGGGTCAGGTGAGCTAAAAATTGATCAGATCAAAATCTGATCAAAAGGTGCAGTGTGGCATCATGTGATATTTTATCAAATTACAATGACTGGTTTGGGGGATTGCAGACAGTTTATTCCTCGAATGCCAACATGTAATGCAACATTTATATAACGAAAGTTTTGGTTGGTCAGAACCGACCGTCAATTCCACCATCTACACACCTGGGACATGGTAGGTTACCTGTTTTGTCTGGTTCCTTGTATGGTTACAAATACACAAGTTAGGGACCGACCATTTAACTTGAAAAGGGGGGGGGCTATGGTTTTTTTCTAAAAAAATATTTTGGATCTGATTTTATGTGAAAAAAATTTTCTGTCCAGAAAAAAAAAACATAACCCCCCCTTCAGGTTAAATGGTCGGTCCCTTAAAAATAGAACATGAAATCGATTAATGGTTTTTAATTGTATTACAATCGCAATAACAGGACGTTATTTTAATACCCGAGGGTGTCAATTCTTGATTTGACGGTCAAAATATCCGTTTACAGGCTCGGCTACGCGTCGCCTGTAAACTGCATTTTGACCGTCAAATCTACGATTGACGCCCTCGGGTATTCAAATAATGTCCTGTTATTGCTTAATTGTAAATCTTTGATCTACCGACAATTTACCTGCAAAATTTTGTTGGCATTCAAGGAATGGTGGCAGATAGTTGTCCAAACAAATGTGAATGCTTAAAAAAAATTCTTAAATTAGGTCTTGTAAATTGGATTGGCTTCACTTCAGAAAAAAAAGAAAATTATATATATTTTTTTCAAAAATATTTTACAGAAAATGATTTTGTTCTAGTGTGAGGACATTTTTTTTTTGGACAAGCAAGACTTTTTTGCTACCCTCTATATGTCGAAATGCACATTGATAGTAAAATAGGAAATTGACGGTAGATATATGTTATATTAGTACAAAATAGCAAAAATAAATGGCCAATATTGAAAAATGGAGTAAATATTATAAAAAGGGGGAGGGACCATAGGGCCCCAATACAGGGTCCTGTCCTCCAGCATGCGCACCTGTGATTTAGTCATGATGCCCGGTTTGGACTCCACGGATATCACCGTGGATTACATTAACCCAACATATTGAACATAGAATGACATCTGGGAATGCCTCCGTGCAAAAAGTCTAAATTAGTGAGCCAAATTGGATTTTAATAATTTTAATAATAAAAAAGTACACAATACATAGCCTTAATAATCCAATATAACTAAGTAGCGGGACTCTGTTTAGTCTAAGTATTTATGTCTTGAACTTACTATGAGGTATGAGTAAAGCTCATTGTTGAAGGCCTCATGGTGACTTCAAGATGAAGAACAACAATAAAAGCGTTGTTCCATTACTTATAATGACCATATATTTGTAGAGACTTTGTCTCATTTGCATTTACTCCATATCCCTTCATTGTTAACAAGTCCAGTCCACACCGTTGGGTGTGGGGTTTCCTCATCGTTCATTGAAGATCTTATGGTGGCTTTGAGTTGTTATTACTCCCCTTTGGGTCGTTTTCTCTCTGACACATTCCCTGTTTCCCTTCCCTTTCCTATTGTCCCATTCCGCCCCTATACATTCTAACGACGTTCAGTTCCCAACTGTTTGACTCAAGTCGGCTATTTAATGTTAACACATGACATTGGGATTTTCTTTTGCTCTCAGCTGTGCATTAAGTAGGTTAATACACAGGTTGGCTTTGTGATATGATAAGTATGTCTAGAGGGGGGTGACACGGGGGGTATGCTCTCCCAATTCCCAGATTTTTTCGACCTTTTTTCCCAATTCCCACATTTTTTTTGCCCCTTTTTCCCAAATCCCACATTTTTTGGCTATTCCCTTTTCCCACATTTTTACATTTTGAAATACCAATATTATCAACAATTTTATTTGCCCATATGTTAAAGTTAAAGTTCTTCCATCATAGGAAATATCCTTACAAAGGGACCTAAATTCCGTGCACCACATTACATCAACTGGGAACAAAATTTTTAACATTTTATGGATTCTGCGGAGGACTATGCGAGAAAATAGATTGAGATTGAATAAGATGAAGACCTGGATTCTCTTTTTGATTGGATTAAAGATCCAAAACGAATCAATCAGCTACAAGGGTCAATGAGAACTAAATCAACATCAATTTTAAAAAATGTTGATGTTTCCAGATATTTGTCCTCCGTTCATGATGAATATCCCGTTGTTCCTGCAGTTAAGGCCCCATTATATCTGTAAAAATAATTACAGCGAAAGAACTTGGAATTGTTAATTCTTATGGCAATCCATCCTACACGGCTACTACGCTGTCTAAGGAGGGGATATTAAAGCTTCCCTTTGGGATGTCGGCCAAGGATGAAGACAATAATCTCCACTCTTTGTACTGGATACACAATTTAAAATAATACATATACAAACAATGGTTAACCACTAGATCTGCAAAATGTTCTACAAAACCTATTTCTAAGCTGTTAACCTACATCTTGACAGCTGTAAAAGAGGGCCTCAAATACATTTTGATGCTTGTTTTTCAAGAGGCGGTACTAACGAAATGTGAATGTTGAAAAACTAAAGATGTACTTGACATCTTGATTCACACTGTAACAGCTTTTAAACTTTTGACTTCTCTGCACTTATATACTACCATTTCTCATGATCGGCTGAAAGATTTAATTTATAGATGTTTCTCCCATAAGAACGGTGGACAGGGATATGAGTACATTGTTATATGTAGAGAACAAGCATACTTTGTGAAATATGACAACGAATTTGAGAAAAAATATACAGAGGAAGAAGTGATTAAATGTTAGAGTTTGTAATCCACATTATATTTGTAAGTTTTGAGGACTTGTTTTTAACAGACTAAAGAAATTCCAATGGGCATTAACTGTGCATCTCTATCAGCTGATATGTTTCTCCATTGAACAAAGGCTGAACAAATTGAAGGGGTTTTTCAAACTAAAGGTAAAAAATAAGCCAAATCATTTTATTTTAGCCTCAGTTATATAGATAATAATTATTCACTGAACAACACTAGCTTTTGTGATTTCCCTGAACTTATCTAACCAAAAGAGCTCAAAATTAAAGATACCACAACACTTCTACATCGGCCTTATTCCTTGACCATCATCTGGAAATTGACAACAAATGTACACTTAAAACTAGGCTATATCACAAATGCGATTACTTCACTTTTCCAACAGTAAACTTCCCCTTTCTTTGTAGCAACATTTAAACAGCACCGGCATATGGGGCTTATTTTTCCAAACTTATTCGCTACTCAGGGGCATGTGGTCCATACTATGGGATATCAAGGGGCTGTCATGCATTATTCCTGTAAATAACATAATACCGAAGTTGCTGTCAATTTGGATTCTGCATATGCTCATTTCGACAACTTATGTCTCTTAAGTGCAGATAAAATCAAAATATTGGAAATCCATATGCCAAAATATGTGTAAAGACTGATAGAGAACAAATTACCAATCAGATCTAAATAGAAAAGCCAAAACCAGCTAAGGACAGAGCTATGCAACAATGAGATACTCCTTAGTTTTGAACAAGGTTTTGTTAAATTTAGATATTGCAAGTTTCCAGATATATCGGTTTGCGGGCCAGCCACGAAGTACTGGCTACTGGGTTGGTGAATACCCTCGGGGACTTATAGTTAACCAGCAGAGGCATCGGCCCAGTAGTAATAAATAACATAATACTGAAGTTGCTGTTAATTTGGATTCTGCATTTGCGCATTTCGACAACTTGTGTCTCTTCAGTGCAGATAAAATCAAAATATTGGAAATCCATATACTGAAAATTATGGTTGAATTTTTCAGAGGAAATAATCAAAATATGATTTTCTCATATGCTTAAATGTTAAATTAATATTTCGTCTATTTGTCTGCAAGACTCATATGAGCAATAATTGTAAAAAAACCATCCATACATCATTCCAGTACATATTGGTCAAATGTACTTGAAACTTTTCATAGCAGCTGATAAAATAATCTTTGTCTCATTTGCATGATTCAAGGTTAAACTATGTTCCTCGCTTGAAGTCATCTTTTTTTAGTGGATCACGGAGAAATGAGGGTTTTTTGTAAAAGACCTTCCATACATTTTATTCTTGTAAAGTTTGGTTGAATTTTCTTCTGTGATTTCGGAGGAGATGATCGCTGACGGCCATGAATTTTTGAGATATCTAAAATAAATAAGCACACTTCGTAAAGGACCTTCTATATTATTCCAGTACAGTTAGGTCAAATTTGATATTATACTTTCAGAACAGATTAATGAAAACAAGAGGCTCTCAAGAGATTGTATTGCTCACCTGGACCCTGGCTAACACCGACAGTCTTTATTAAAAGATCTAAAATAAACTATGGTTACACTTTGCCTAGGGTGTTCTCAGAGGACATGTTCTCAGAGGACAAGACCCTTTAACGTGTTTCAGTTGGGTCCAACTTTGGTTCCCTCTTCTGCAGGGGATCATCAAAGGACTATTGTGGCCTAGTTTGGTTCCAACTGGCTAACAGTTGCAGGGAAGATCTTTGAATGTGTTTTCATATAAACTATGCTTACTGCTGGCATCTTTCATGGATATAGCGCGGACATACATGTAAAAATACATTTTTTGCGTGCGACTATTGTGGCCAAGTTTGGTTCCAATTGGCTTCCAGTTTCAGAGGAGATCTTGGAATGTGTTTTCCCCATAGGGTCCAATGTTAAAACTACTAGTATGTTCAACAATGGCGGCTAGTCTGGATATAGCGCGGACGTTAAAACACCCTTTTTTGCAGGGGACCACACAACGACTATTATGGCCAAGTTTGGTTCCCATTGACTTGAAGTAATTTCAGAGGAGAAGATTTTTAAACGTGTTTTCGCATAGGGTCCAATGTTAAAATTATGTTCCCCACTGGCGGTCATCTTGGATATAGCGAGGACCTAAAAACAACATTTTGCAGGGACCATCTAAAGACTGTTGTGGCCAAGTTTGGTTTCAATTGGCCCAAAAGTTTCAGAGACAAAGATCTTTGAATGAAAAGTTTGGACGGATGACGGACGAAAAGTGATGGCAAAAATTAACCCTGGCTTTAGCCGGGTGAGCTTATGATGTAACCGGTTCCAATGTTAAACTATGCTATGCACTTGCGGTCATATTTTAAACGGATCAGAATGGCGGACATGAGTACTTTTTGTAAAGGAGTTTCCATACATCTTTCCTGCCATGTTTGGTCAAAATTTCAGTGAAATTATAAAACGTAATATGCATAACTACATGTACATGTGGTGCTTGCTACACTATTAAATTCTGCTGAGTAGTATCAGAGGAGTTGTGCTGAAAAACTTTGTGATGAATAGGCAGACAAGCATGACAGAATGTTAGGGATACATGATTAACCTTATCAACGGTCATTGTTACTTTGTCCAAGAGCTGAAAGAAAATATAATTCAAGATAAACAAGAGGATACCATGAAGATGCGAGCATTTACATGACTATTTAGGTAAATGTCACTGCTTACTCAAGTCAATGATAGTGAATAAAATGTGACCAAGCAAAATATACTCTTTAATTTGAAGGAAGTCTTCCACCGTTGCCTGCAGCTAGCAGATGATTCGGAAAGATTTATCATGGGGACAATAGACTCATGTTCATTGTCCTTCATTGTCATCAAAATAAAAAATATGAATCCACAATTGATGGAAAAAAATACAAGGAGAATTTTGGAAAATATTTTGTCGTCTGATTGTCTTATGCACCTTGCTGCCCCTTTCATTCAAAAGTCACTAGCACTGATGAGAGTGGACTCAAAATAGGTGCATAATTTTTATTGTTCTAGATGTATATATGTTTCATTGTTTATAATTGTTTGTGTTTTGTATATGTATGCTGTCAACTCGCAAGGGTAAAAAATATCATTAATAAACATTTATTGTCATCATTGCTTTGTTTACCAAGGGACTGTCTGTGCATTTCTTCATAGTTCTTTCTGTGAGAACAATTTCATTTCCTTCAGTTAAATCTCTCCATCTACCAATTGATGTCTGTAAAAGCTTAACAGAAAGCAGAAGATTTTACAACCCAAATTATCAGATCCCATAGGAACAACAAAGAAGTTAATCTTGTGGTGAAAGACCTTTAAAAATGCGACCACTATTGATTTTTTTTTTCATACTTATTTATTTTTCAATGTAGTTAAATTTCCCATTTCCCACATTTTTGTGATTTCCCACTTCTCTAATTTTTTTTCATCATTTTTCCCATTTCCCTAAATTTTTAACCCATTTTTCCCATTTCCCAAAACCGTGTCACCCCCCTTGTCTAGACGCGAAGCGGGGGGAAATAGTTGTTGTCATGGGGAACCATAATCTTGCTATTGTTCAAATTGCCAGTAAATAAGTGTACTATTATACCGAATGGAACATGTTTTACTGCAGAAGAGAATCTAAAGAAAAAGAAATAAAATTTGTGGTTAAAATGTGTCCTCTTGTACCCAGGATTAATAACGTCAGTCATGCTGAACTGACACGCCCATTAATCAATAAACGTCGTCAGTGAACAGTACTCACGGTGCTAATCACTGGCCGGTTGATAGTCTTTGTGCTTTTCATCGGCCGGTGATATTATAACACTTTTCTGAAAAATGAACAGAAATATACATTTTATGACAATGAATTTTACATAGAAAATTATCGGAAAGATATAAAAATTTTAAATAAACAATGAAAGGAAATAGAGTAGATGCACATAAGTCGAAGTTTTTAAAAATACACAGTAGAACCTAGCCATGGAACAACTGTTGTTTTTCATCCAAAACTGAGATGATAGAGCAGACAGATTGGTGATATTTTGTGGGTAGATGCACTTTTCGGATTGCCAAAAGGTCCTGATAAAAATTGGTTGACCTTGACTAATATTTTATGCATGATTGACGTAGGTTAAAGTTTGAGTTAAAAGCGAAGTTTTAGTTCCTAGAGTATACAGAGAATAATGCTTTGTGACATTTCGGTGATTCACTTTGGATATCAATCATGTCAATGAGGTTTCTGGTTAAATTAAGGTCACTTCAAAATGACCAATATTTCACGCATGAGTTACTCAGATTGTTCTGTTCAAGTTCAGATCAGGTAAAAACAATGATATTATATCGTTAGATGCGCCTTGAATAGTTACATGGTTTCTGTTAAAAACTTCGACCCATATTATGCGCATGAGTGCCTCGGATTAGAAATAGCGTTAAGTGTAGATCTGAAATACTAGATCAGATACAGGATTTTGTCAGTAAATATGCCCTCATAAGGATTAAGGTAAAAAGAATATGTAATTTTGAATTTTGACCATTATTTTCTCTATGAGCAATTAAGGTTAAAGTTTGCGTTGAAATTCAGAACTAAAAAAACAGGTAGAAGAAATTGCATCTTGCAACTGAAAGAAAAACAAAATCAGCGTTTAAATATGGGTCACGTCTCACCAGTGCCCGCAGGTAATATGCTCATGCAAGCACTTGTAATGAGAAGGATATGCAACTCGTACACAGTCCATTTTGGATATTCGTGGAAAGTATATGATGACTGGATCATGTACTTTTGGTGTGAACGTAATCAGTGTGTTCAATATGCTAACATTAAATCAGAATAGACAGATGATGTCAGTGGAGTTCCGCAGGGCAGCGTATCCTATAGTCCCAGTACTGTTTTTGATATTCATAATCGACTTGCCAGACGTTGTTGAAAACATAGTTAAGATCTTTGCCGATTATGCAAAATTATATTGGAGGGTTAAGGATGAAAGTGATCAGCAGAATCATTAATGCGGGAAGTGCAAGGTTTCACATTTTGGAAAAAAAACATCCGGGATATGATTTCTAAATGGAAAGTGGTTCTAGTCCTATGACATTGGAAGCGGAAGAAGACGAAGATCTTTACCGGATTTAAAGTTCGACAAGCATATTAAGAATAGTATCAACAAAGCAAACCGCATCATCGGTATAATTAAAAGATGCTTTGATTATCTAGACAAAGATATGTTTTAGAAACTATATAAATCACTGATTAGACCTTTAGTGGAATAGTGGAATACGCAACTTGTGTTTGTCTCCGTAACTCAACAAACATATATCTGGGAAGTAGAGAAAATACAACACAGAGCAACAAAAAATGTACCATCTTTAGAGAAATCTTAAGAAGTTAGAATAAGAGAACTTGGTTTACCTGCACTTGAATACAGTAGAGATAGAAATGACATGATACAAAGTTTCATTTTCCTTCACAAGATCGACGGCAACACCAGGCATGACCGCGAACCATTGTTGCCAAACTGCGCGGAGAAACGCCACACTCCAGGTAGTATAAAGACCCCTTCCATGTTTTTCGAAGGTGGCCAAACTCACTGGGAGTCGTATAGAAGGCTAAAATTCCTTCCCCTACCCATTTCTCCCCTTTTCAATGGCAATCAAAACTCGTTGCGTTGCCCGGTTGTCCCTTTCTATCTTTATTTCTTTCTCTTTAACTTGCAATTTGTTTTAATTGATTTATTTGTTCTCGTCCTGATATAGCTAACTTATTGCTAAATAGACGTTATACTCTGATCAATCAATCAATCAATCAATCACAATTTTCGAATAAATAATCTGTAGAGTGTCACTATTAACATGTTAACATGATAAAGCAAGCATCCGGTTCTGATGTATACCGGTATATGTTCCAGTTTTGCTTACTAAATAGCTTATGCAGGACGGCATTTAAGGATGGTTTGTACAGAGTTGCTTACATTGTAAAAGAAGAGACTAGTGTCTATGTGTCTCCCTTTCCTGATAGTGTAAAGGGTGGCGTAGTTAGCGGGCAGGACACGTTTACCCTTTCGGAGCACCTGATGTCACTCCCGGTTTTCACGGGAGTTCACACTATGAGCACTAGGAGTGCCTTAGTTCTTAATGTCGTCTCTTTATTTCCGTGCATTTTGGTTTGTCTCGTGTCCTTGTTTTGTCTTACTAGTTTTAGCTCTATTGCCGTTGTTGCCATGTCTTTGGACTTCGATTTTTGTGATCTATTCTCTTGTTCCCTTCGGTATTCTACCGCCGTTGTTTCCCCGTGATACCTGAAATGTCTTGAAATCGAACCACGATGTCGATATAACTGGGTCCAGCATCACTGTGTCCATGCAGCATTATGATAGAAAAATGTTACTGACAGGCATTAAGGTTACAATATCTTACATGTTCCAGTACAATGTTCTTGAAATACAGAGTTCAATACATGTATCGATCATTTAACATGCCTAAAGGCAGGATAAGCAATATCGAACAATTGGGAGGCGAATTCAAAAAAGAGGTACATCAGTTTTTAAAAATTTGAACTACGTTACACTTTTCCGCTCTTTCATGTTCTCCCGCGCATATATAATGTCTTATAAAGTGACATATGTTGATTTATCTAAAATAAAGGGAGATAACAATGTCATACGAAAATTAAAACCACTACTTCACAATAATATGTAAATAACAGAATTGATCTCTGTCCCCACGCCAACACTGATCTCCGTCCCCACAACCAACAATCATATTTCGCATTTTCTGTCCTCGCTTTACAGAAATGACTGTAACATATCTACTATGACACCTTTTAAACAGGGAAATAAAAGTTCAAAGAGCTAGTGGTTTTACTTTCCATTATCATACTCAAATATATGCTGTCAAAGCAAAAAGCAGTAATGTCGCTACTTTGTGTTGGATGTTTTGATAGTTAATCATATAAATATACATTATTGCTATGACTCGGAAAATGTTAAAATTGACAAAATCTCACACCTCGCGATCAGGTATATTCTTTCGAGATCATTCGGCCTTACAACAGTCCGGCCCTATGTCAGTCCGGCCTTAGTCTATCCGTCCCTGTAATTTTTAATTGATACTATATATCGTTGTTTTGTTTGTTCATGATATCGGATATAGAAAGTCGTATTATTTATTTGAAATTTGTCAACTAAAATTACTGCATGATAGGAATGCTATTTACAAAGGAAACCGTACAGTGAGGGATAGCCTACGTACCAACTTTATTTCTATTTAAATGTTAAAAATGTCTATATTTACGAAACAATTGCAGAAGAATACCGAGGGAACAAAGCACAAGACACTTAGTGGAATTAAATAAATCAGAGTCCAGATGCACGACAAATATGAGAACACTAAATTAAAACACCAAAGTCACGATAAACAAACGTCCAAAATACATGTATAACCCTAAAAATTTAAGCACACAGGTATGCTTTCAGGCTTCCAAGATTTAAAACTGGCGTATAAAGTTGAATTGTTCTTCATTCATGTATCATGTTTTCATAATAGGGAGCTCGGAGACTACCAAGCACTGTCAACAAACATTTATTTTGACAACAAAATTAAATTTAGACTACAAACATTTATTTTGACGCCAATTATACTATATTATGTCCCACGATCGTATGGATAACACTACGTTCAAAGTCAAATGAATCGGAATTGGAATCCGAGGATGAGACCGGTCTTCTTGGTTTGGCACGGCTACTGTATACAGATGACTTTATTGTGGAGGGAAGGCTGAAGTCAGTTTCGTGGTTATCCGACAGCGTGAATAACTTTTCTTGCGTACTCAGCTTAGTATATCATGTTGTACAGCGAACGTTTTGTTTTTTTTTTTCAATCATTCAGAACCCATTACGATAATCAAAGAAAATATATAGATGTCCTCGAATGAGTAATCAATAAACAACAACAACAAAATAATGATAGTAATTGATAAAACCCCCAAAATTCAAAAGTGAAAAAACTACATTATAATGATAGTAAAACTAATACAAATGAACTTCTTATATAATATTTTAATTCATTAAAAAATATCGAATTAACGCAACAGGAAAACAATAGTTATACATAAAATATCACAAGGCCGGATCGACTTTTAAGACAGGGTCGGATTGGAATGAGGCCGGAAAATACAGGGCCGGATAGGCAAGGACGGATTTGTTGTAAGCCGCAGGAAACGTCTTGTTACCTTTATTTTGCTATCTGTAGTCCCTATCACGAGATGCCGTATCTGTATTATTATACACCCTTAATTGGTTCTGTTTCAATGCGTTTATTTTGAAGAGGGGATGTAAGCGAACTAAAAAATAGTGGGGTTCGGTGGTGTACAAAAGTCGCACAAAGTGGTTCATAGAAATGCGTCATTATAAATTACACTGTTTGTATATTGTAAGAAATTGTCTTTACGATCAGAGTCTTCTCTCTGAAGTTGCTAAAATTTTTAGCACGTTCACTGAAAATGAGAAAATTAAAATTTTGCTGTGCCCATCAACACTAAACTAAAGCAAGTGGAAAAATAACGGCCATTAGAACCAGAGACATAATGATTTTTACATGTCTCGGTTAGAACTGAGGACAGGGGACTCTGTTATTTTTTTTTAACTTGCTAGTTTTGGTTTTAATTTTAATTAAATTAATTAGTATTAATGTGTTTTTAGGGGGTTTGACAAAAAAAAACTTCCCGGAATCAACAAAGAAGTCGGAAACACACAGAAATACACACGAGGGCCTTTGGTTTAGTTGCCGTTTACGTCACCGTTTCAGTGTCGGAAGTGACGAAAATAGCATTGATAACTCTGCTCGTGACTGGAAAGAGAAGTGAAAGAAGCAATATTTGATCTGTTTGTCGCATTATATCAGCATTTAGAATGTCATTAGATATACTTGAAATTATTATCACATGAAATGTATAAATAACTTATTTCCAGACAGCAGCTGAGTCAGGTATTCGAAATATAAAGTATTTATTCATGCCAAACACGCCCCTTCTATATAGACGACTTTCCACTACGTGAATTTGCCCGGAAAATTTTGACGTGACAATATAGATTTTCCAACGTCACAATGTTCAGTGACGCAATTTGCGCCGATTGACCCCAGGCAAGGACGTATATTTAGATATACGTCCTTGCCCCAGGTCAAATTCGGCGCAATTCATTCATAAAAAGAGGTAAGAAAGTGGTCTATAGTCACCATGACATGATGACCCCACATTGGTTTTTTTATATACGATTACGTAAAACTCAGTCCACTGCGTTCCCCCACGGAAATGTAGTGGACTGAGGGTTAGGTTATCTATGACTTGTCACAAAATATAATAATAGACCTATATCCAATTTCGTTTTATGAATGAATAACCCTATTGACCTGAGGTCAGTCGGAGAAAATTGTGTCACGTTACATTGTGATGTCCAAACATCTAGTATATTGTGACGTTAAAATATTCAGGGAAAATTCATTAATTGGAAATTCATCTATACTACAGTATATGAAGCTTCAACCACAGGTTATAGGCTTATTCGCCATGACGTCACAACATTGAAATTTTTACCTGTGGACCCTTTTGGTTGGCAAGAAATCATAATCATTATGGTGGTGACACCGGTTTTCGATACCCTAACGATGTTTAATTATCGTACACATATAACCTGAGAATCTTTTATGTTTTGATGTTTGTTAATAAAAGTTGATGAACTTATCTCTGAAACAGTATAGATTTACGACATAAATTCTTTCTGAAAAATGTGTTTGTTTACAGTATGTTGACCTACTTACTGTCATTGATCAAAATACTTTTGCACTAGTTTTCGATACCCCTGAGGCATTCCAAAAGAACTTCCACTGAGGGTCTTAATGAAACTATATTTTATCTTTATGAAGAAAAAATGGGGAAAACATAAGATACGATTTTATTCATAGTTGTCAATCATTTTTTTCTCAGTTTAAAAAAGATATACACCCTTGAGTCAAATTTTAATGGGATTTCATAGTTCATGAAAATATGTTAAATGGCATTTTTTTGTGCATTTCAGTTATGTTATCATGAATCTTTTTTTAATTTGCAATTATTTCCAACTGTATGTGTGTACTTATTATCAGTTTTAATAGGAAATAACCACTCTTTGGACCCCCTCCCTCAAGAAAACCCATATTGAAAAGTGTTTAAATTTTTAGGGCCCCGCCATGAAGTGGCGGCGCCCTATAGTAATCAGCCTGTCCGTCCATCTGTCTGTCCGTCAGCGTTTTCTGTCGTACGATAACTCAAGAATGCCTTCACCGATTTTTATGATTTATTTACTCAAAGTTCAGCTTGACTAAAGGAAGCTCCCTTTCTTTTGAGGAAAATGGGAAAATGATTTTTGGGAAAAAACTTTGTTTTTATATGAAAAAGGACATATTTTGAGAATTAACTCTATGTCATACGATAACTCAAGAATGCCTTCACTGATTTTTATGATTTTTTTACTCAATGTTGAACTTGACTCAATGAAGCTCCCTTTCGTTTTTGAGGAAAATCGGAAAATGATTTTTGGGAAAAAACTTCGTTTTTATATGAAAAAGTACATATTTTAAGAATTAACTCTATGTCGTACGATAACTCTAGAATGCCTTCACTGATTTTTATGATTTTTTTTACTCAGAGTTCAACTTGACTAAAGGAAGCTCCCTTTCGTTTTTGAGGAAAATCGGAAAATGATTTTTGGGAAAAAACTTCGTTTTTATATGAAAAAGTGCATATTTTGAAAATTAACTCTATGTCATACGATAACTCTAGAATGCTTTCAACAATTTTTTTTTTATTTTGATACTCAAGGTTGAACTTGACTAAAGGAAGCTCCCTTTCATTTTTGAGGAAAATCGGAAAATGATTTTTGGGAAAAAACTTTGTTTTTATATGAAAAAGTGCATATTTTGAGAAATAACTCTATGTCGTATGATAACTGAAGATTGCCCTTAGGGATTTTAAAGATTTTGATACTGAAGGTTGAACTTTACCAGAGGAAGCTCTCTTTTGTTTTTAAGGAAAATCTGAAAATGATTTTTTGGGAAAAACTTTGCTTTTATATGAAAAAGTGCATATTTTGAGAAATAACTCTATGTTGTTCAATAAATTAAGATTGCTTTCAAGGATTTATATGATTTTGATACTCAAGGTTGGACTTGACCAAAGGAAGCTGCATTTCATCTTTGAGGAAAATCTTAAATCAATTTTTGGGGAAAAACTTAGTTTTTATATGAATTTTTTATATGAATAAGTGTATATTTTGAGAATTAGCTGTATATCGTACAATAAATTAAAATTGCCTTTGAACAGTGGTTTATATGGTTTTTATACAGAAGGTTGGTCTTTACCAAAGGAAGCTCCCTTTCGTTTTTAAGGAAAATCTGATTACCGTGAAATTCCGCAAACAGGTTTTTGGGACACACAAGGGGGCGGGGCCCTTTCTGACTTTGTCAGTATTCTAGTTTTTTACAATTTGGTCTGAGTTAAGGACCCACTTCTCTATTCCCTCAATATTTTAGACTATTCCATTCTTTATAAAAGGTCACATGGTTTTAAATGGCGGCTTAGAAGGTCAAAATTGCAGACTGCCTGTTTGTTTACACTAACATTCGTAAGAAATTGGTTCTTTGGGATTTTTTTTGACAATATATGTTTCGGCTTAAGAAAATGGTGACTTGTAAATATATAAATAGTCTTTCCTGCTTCATTCTCATTCTGTACCAGTAAAAATCATCGAGAGCAGTTCACGTGTATCAGGTGTTATGCATAATATGCAAATTAGCGGAAGTTCAGTGCACACACTAGATAAGCCCTTGCGCTTTAAAGGTATCGATTTGTAATGCCTATCGAAAACAAATGCAACGACCATAATATGGGTCATAAAAATGTCATTTTCAATTGACTGGTGTGGAATTAGTTTTAGAGTAATGAGATAATTTCTTTTGATCTGAATTGAAGATATTTCACAGTTTAAGAGCTAGGATATAAAATTTTTTCGATATTTGATTATTTTTATTTGATCAAATTGACGTATTTGTATAGTGTTCAAAATTTTCACTATTTCCAAATATTTGACATACACATTTCAAATTATTCAGAGGAAATTTAGAAAAAGTAAAAAGGTAGTTGAAATATGAAAACCTCGAGGTTAATTAGGCTTTTTACAGATCCGAAATCGGACTAGTATGTAAAAAAATATTTAAAAAATAAAATTCTGTCCCATTACTATACAATACAAATTATTGTTGAAATACAATTTTGCCAACCAAAAAAATTATTTTGTGACGTCACTGACTGGATTCGGGAGCGAGCCTATACTATCAATGTACAGTCAACAGAAAGTCACAAGGGAGGATGCCATCTTGAGCAGCGTCTCCCTTCAACCAATTTACAGGTCAATCAATTTATAATATCATGGATATGGCCGACTTAAAAAGTTGCTGTTAGTGGTTTGAAGATTTATCTTCACGTTCCAATCAGTCACTGTATCAATAGTACTCATATATGCAATATGCAATCGTGACTTTGTCTCACCAAAAAAATTAAAAGTAGAGTTCGGCTGTCCTCCCTTCACCTCTGAAAAAATATGATGAGAATCTTGGAATTTGTTATTTATGACCTAACATGCCTAAACAATATAAATATGATAGAGTGAGTAATAAGGCCAACATTAAAAATTCTCTGTTTGCTGTTGTTCACTTACATCAGTTTTATGTTCATAAGAGTTATGTTGATAGAAAAAAAATATATACATAATAAAAAGTGATAAAATAAATTAAGAAATAAAGTTTTTTTATTTGCATTTTAAGGAATAAAAAATATTCCAATATATTCCAATTTCAAATTGGTATTTAAATTTTTGTGGTAGTCTTTTTTTTTTTTGGCGGGGTGGGGGGCAAATAAAATATTTATTTTAGGCTTGAATGAAGACTTTCTGGCATGTACTAGAAGTGTAGCAAGACTTTTGCTGTTTTAACGTAATTTTGTGTTACTGATATGTCTTCTTTTTTAGTGAGTTTTAATGCCAGTCATGTCAGATCAAATATTCAACGTTCCTGGAATTCCGCCAGATCTACGGAAGGAAGAGACTGTCCATCAAATAGCTGATTCTTTTGAATATTTGAATAAAATGGCAAATGACGTGTTTACAAGGATCACCACAAGAGTGTCAGAAAACAGAACAAGAATTCAAAAAATAAATGACCGAGTTAATTTAGCTCAAGCCAAAGTAGAAAAGATAAAAGGTGGAAGTAACAAAGCTACAAAAGTGTTTGCATTGTCAAAATATCCAGCGAATGAAAATTTTGAAGAATACAAAATACTTTTTCCTAGTCATAATGTGAACGGCATGAAGGATATACATAGACCTCATTACAAAGTTCAGTCAAAGCATAAACCAGCAGATGATAAAACTTTAAAAGATAAGTTGCAGTTCTATAGTGTTCAGTTCAATAAAAAGAAACAGAAAGAGGGAGAAAATGTGCATGAAGGCCTTGGAGGTTTACCCAAAAATGTTTCATCCACGAGTTCTCTCCTACTGTTTAATACTCCTGAGAATTTGTAAGTTACTAATTTTTCATCATGTTCATTAGTTTTTATTTCAGTGTATGTATTAATTACTTGAAATAATAAATTTTTATGATGATCACTAGTTTACAGTAACGTTTAGTGTAAATCGGCAGATATTTAGCAATTGAACCACAAAAGACCCTGATCACCAAGATTTTCAAATGTCTTAATAAAACCAGATGGATTGAACATGTTGAAAACTCGAAGTCAATTTTTCCAGAGTTATATATATATATATATATATATGTTGAATTTAGGTTCTGCCATTTCTTAAAAATTATAAGGGATAGAAAATGGGGCCTTTTAAGATTACATGTATGAAATAGGTGGGGTAATTCAATGAGACAGTACATTGTACCTTAAACATGTTAAAAAGATAATTAATTGTCAAAATAAAATGCAAAAATAGCTTGTTTTGTGATCTTCTACAATGAGTTAAACCCACACTAGAAGTCATTAATAAATCTATTGATTACTTCTCAATTACAGACTACCATGACTGACTACAGCCTTATTTCTTTAAATATTGCTGCGGTCAACCAAGTGGCAAAAGTTTAACTGGATAGAAGTCAAAGTTTACATCCCATGCTTACATTCTAAAACTGATCTGCGGTCGCTAAAGGTACACATTGTATACAACTGTAACCTTTTCCGTTTGATATGTATACACTGTATAGTCTTTTTAAAGTAACAGAATGTAGGGGTGGGTTGTAAAGCTTGACTTTGATTCAGTGAAAGTTTTGCCACTTAGTTGACCTTTGCAATATTCATGTACGACTAGAACAGCAAATTTTCTTTTTCCAGATATAAAAAATATGTTATGTTAGATCCTCTTGGTGTGGTGACAAAGACTAGAGCTGCCATAGAAGAAGAAGATGAACTTGCAGATGCTCCAAGCACCATTGCTCATCGAGAAGAAATGCAGAGACTTCAAGCACAAAATTATTTCTATATGCCAGATATTGGCAATGTTCCTGAAATAGCAGTTCCTGACTTCCTTCCAAATTTATTAGGTAAGATGCAGAAATACTTTAACTTACACATGATTTACTTTCAAGGCATTTTTTAACAGCTATCGGCACATAGTGAATACATTGTAACAGTGTCCCCCCCAAAAAGTTTTTATTTAAGCTACATATGTACTGGATGGAAACCACTTAGATGAGTTTTTCCCTGGCTATATATCTATACAAATTTTCAAATGAATCACTTTTTACTGGTCTCTAGTATTGGACTAGTGGCTATTTGTGCACACTTCAGTAACAGTTATACATGCTTAGGGTAAATTATAGGTTATTATGTTATTGCCCTGTTCTTCTAGTTCTTGTGTTCTTGTGAATTTTTATAATACTTTTTCATGTTCTTATTTATGTCCCCAAAAACAAAATATGTTGAAAATACAAAGAATTTTGTGAATTGTTCAGATGAAGATATATAAAGTATTGCAGTGGTGCATAATTTCAAAATCATGTAGATTTATGTCTCTGTCATGTATTAGAAGTGAAGTAATTCAATTATTTAAAAAAAAAATGGGATAATTGTCATGATTGTCCAAGAGTCAATGAAAACAAAACAAATAAATAGATTATTTCCACAAACAACCTTTTTACCATGATTACACAGTAACACTAAGAGACTTTTTAAAATAGTGCTAACATGTACATGTACTGTAGGGATGGTCATGACATTTGTGTACAAATAAAAAATGATTATCGATTATCAACAGCATTAAAAACAGAGATTAAAATTTTGTGGAATATTTCAGAAGTTCTTGAAGTTAGAAAATTAACATGTACATTTATTAGTACATACACTGTCAGTAATTCACTAGAAAATGTTTGTAAAAGTGTTTTTGTTTGTACAAAAATATATACAGCATATTGGATGAAGGATAGAATAAAACACACATCTGAATGAAAGAGCTGTATATTATGCATGTTTTGTGTTGATAAGAAAATAATTATAAATCACTTTTAAATATGAAATTGATTATCAGCATGATCAGATGAATAATAACCAGTATTTACAAACTAAAAGAAGCAAACATAAAAAAACATTATTTACTGAATTGTATGGAAAAAACACCAAAAAGGGTTATTTTATGTAGAAACAGATATAATATAGGATTAAACACTCATTTTTAGGAAATTATGTATGTATAAACTCCGGCAGCTCACTCACAAACTGAATAAAGTCAGAAGGACTTAATGTAAAGTTTTTGAGTGAGCTGCCGGAGTTTATACATACATAATTTCCTAAAAATCAGTGTTTAATCCTTATAATTTCAACTTTGTAGGTAAAATTAGACAGAATAAGAAGGTTTGTATAGCTGTTGTGCATGGAGAACAACAAAAAATAAAAATATGAAATAAAACTAAAATCTAAAAAATATATGTACAAGAAAGAAAAGGCCCAAATTTTTCAGAGTTAACTCCTTTTACAAGGGTGAAAAAAGAAAAACAGGACATCACCGTATTTTTTGTTGTTCTCCATGCACGACAGCTATACAAACCTTCTTATTATGTCTAATTTATATGACATTAAGCTGTCTCGCAACATATATTTTTATTTTTGTGTTTTTATTTTTTATTTTTATTTATTTTTATTTTTTATTAGCTCACCTCACGAAGTCAGGGGGGCTTATGTGATACCCCCGTCGTCCGAGTCCGCGTCTGCGTCCGCGTCCGGTTAGCTAGAATGAATAAAGTCCATTCCCGCTTACTGACATGGCTCACATCAACCATATTGGTATATATGATGTAATTTGGGATGACAACAACAATGCATGCTTTGGATGCTGTCTCTGACCTACATTTTATGCATGAGCGACTTGGTTAGGTAGAATGGTTAAAGTCCATTCCAGCTTACTGTCATGGCCCATATCAACCATATTGGTATATATGATGCATTTTGGGATGACAACAACAATGCATGCTTCGGATGCTGTCTCTGACCTACATTTTACGCATGAGCGACTTGGTTGGGTAGAATGATTAAAGTCCATTGCGGCTTACTGTCATGGCCCACTTCAACCATACTGGTATATATGATGCATTTTGGGATGACAACAACAATGCATGCTTTGGATGCTGTCTCTAACCTACATTTTACGCATGAGCGACTTGGTTGGGTAGAATGGTTAAAGTCCATTCCTGCTCACTGACTTGGCCCACATCAACCATATTGGTATGTATGATGTACTTTGGGATGACAACAACAATGCATGCTTCGGATTCTGTCTCTGACCTACATTTTACGCATGAGCGACTTGGTAAGGCAGAATGGTTAAAGTACATTCCCGCTTACAGTGGTTTCAGTAGGAATTTGAATAGGGGGAGAATTGGAAATAATAGGGGGAGAAAAAATATACGGCCGGGGGTCTGGGGCCCCCAGTAGGTCCAGGGCAAAGCCCTGGTAGGGGGTCCAGGGGGGCAAAGCCCCCCGGCCGAAAATGGATTTGAGGAAATTTGAACCCCAATTGTGGCTTCTCCTGCCACCAATTACTCCTTTTTTCTTTGTTAACAACAACTGTGATTCACAAATTATGATACATTTTAAGCAATCTTCATATTTGTTTTTATTTCAGGTGCAATTTGTGGTGACATGCAGTCATGGTGTGACATCATGTACTGTGTGGGCCAATATTCTAGAATCACTTTATTTTACTAGTATACTGAAAGTCATATTTTATAATTTCTATAAAAATCGTGTCATTACCTATCCTAGAGTATTTCATAACATTGCAACCATGTTCGTTTATTAGCGTGTTATAACTCTTTCAGTTTTTAATTATTGATGGTGTCGAATATAAATGATTCCTAGCGAATTTCATAACATAATAACCATGTTCGTTTATTAAGAAATCTTTTATTATATGATTCCATCCACTAAATACGTGTTTGGGATCGATTTGGGCACAGGCGTTCGTTTCTGTCACTGGGGAGAACGACTCCGTATTGGATAGTAAACCCCCATGGATAGTCGTTCTCCCCATTGACAGAAACGAACGCCTGTGAATGTAGCACTTTTTTGGACAAAAGTCCAATATTGAGCGTTGTCGCTTCATTTTTCATCACCATTGACCTTCACTATGGCCATATGGTATGGTTATCGACAGCCATTTTAATCTCGGACCTATAATCGCGTCCCTTCGTACTTTCAAGTAAATCTGGAACGTAAACTGAGACAGTAGTGAGTATTCAGCCGGGAACCAGCGCAGTGGCGATATTGATAAATGGGGCGAACTAACCGATGGCCAGAGTAAATCACAATCTTCCAAACGCTTTAATGGGACGAAATTCTAGAGTAAGCATCATGTTCCATTTTGACCATGTTTTTGTTAGGTGATACAAAATATAAACAAGCGTACTCCTCACCTCCCCCAAGAACTATCTATATAGCTAGGCTATTCCATAGCGGAGCTAATAAAAACTTATGAAATTTAAAGAAAACCATGAAATTTCGATAGCCGGGGATTTTGATGAAATAGCCGGTGAAATTCTCCGGTTCCCGGCTGCTAATGAAATCACTGGCTTACTGACACCGCCCACATCATCCATATTGGTATGTATGATGCATTTTGGGATAACAATGCATGCTTCGCATGCTGTTTGTGACCTACATTTTAGGCATGAGCAATTTGGTTAGGCAGAATGGTTAAAGTCCATTCCAGCTTACTGACATGGCCCACTTCAACCATATTGGTATGTATGATGCATTTTGGGATTACAACAACAATGCATGACTGAATCTGTTAAAAAGAATGATTATAGTCCATTCCTGTTAACTGACATGTGCAACATGTGACAATGCTGCGCAACGAGGTGAGCTTTACAGGCTGTGGCTGCTTTCAATGTTTTTTATTTATTTTTATTTTTATTTATTTTATTTTTATTTTTATTTGTACGTTAAAAACGTGTGTGATCCATCTTAACGACGTCTTTATTTTCTGCACTATATTTTTGCGGAGCAGATTAATTCGCAAACTGAAATATCGAAAAATATTTCTGTTTGCTATTCATGATATTGGCCAATGAAAATGAATGTTACAATTACATTTGGAACTATACTTGTATGAATGTTTGTTACAGGAAGATGATTTAGATTTAACATATTTTACATGAATGTACACAATATGTTTATTTGTTTAATATGCCTTTACATTAAAATGATTAGATTTATGATTTTGCTTACTTGTACAAACTGATCTAATAGTGCTGAACATTTGAAAATGTGCATGACTGACATCTTTCTATTCAACACATATAATATATGTATTTCAATTTTTGTAGGTGTTGCTGATGATTTGTCTTACAGTGCAGACCAAGGACCTTCTATAGCGCCTTCTGTGTTCGGATCCAATATTCCAGACTTACCATCAGTTGTCCCAGATACAGACACAATACCAGCAGTACCAGATATAGCACCGTCTTCATCAGGACCTGCAGATGCAGGACCACCACCTCCTCCACCTGCTGGAGCACCACCTCCACCTCCACCACCACCCCCACCACCAGCTGATGCTCCGCCACCCCCACCACCTCCCCCTCCACCACCACCACCGTCAGGCGATGATGACGAGGGTGGTCCTAGCACTGTTCCTAAGGATGTACCTGCTGAAGTAACAGGAGATGGTAGATCAAGTCTTATGGATGCTATAAGAAAGGCTGGTGGAGCTGGAAAAGCTAAATTAAAGAATGTCACTGAAAGAAAGGCAGAGAAAAAGAAAGAAAAGGCAAAAGCTAAGTCATCAGGTGGTGGAGAAATGAGTTTAATGGATGCCCTGAAAGGTCGATTAACAGATCGAAGGAAGGGGATATCAGGTGGGGGTAAAGCTACAAGTGAAAACAAGTCAGACACTAATCAGTCATCAGGTGGTGGGTCAGTTATGGACAAAATTTCAAATAAAATTCCTCCCCCACCTGCACCATCAGGAGGTGGCAATGATGATGATGATGACTGGGATTAAAGTAACAATAATCGTTTCTTAAAAGCCATTGATCAAACCATTATTTGATATTTTTTTTGTTTTATTTGTATTGAGTATAAATTTTCATCAAATCCAAATTATTAGAAGACTTCACAAAAATATATCTTCAATTGATCAAGTTAAATGAGAAAAAGCATTATTGATTTATTGCATGACTTTTTTTCATGTTAAAAGCATATTTCATAAACATCAACATTTAACCTTTGTAACAGCTTTTCTTGTTTTACTCAAGGCACTATTGATGAAATGAAATTTTTATTAGGGGGGGAGGGGGCATTTGGGAGATTTCGGTTAAACCAGTATAAGATTTTATTGAAATTTATTGAGATTACATTCGTGTTTTAACATACTTGTATGTTGAGGTGACCTGATCTTGCACAAAAAGTAATATAAATGCCATTTAATTAATGCATTTTAAGGTTGACTAACAGATAAAAGAATGAGTACCGTATGTCAGGATGATGAATACATTGTATATCATTCTCACATGAATACATTTTTATACGACCGCAAAAATTTTGCGGTCGTATTATGGTATGGCGCTGGCGTCGGCGTCGGCGTCTGTGGACAGCATAACTTTAGTTCTAGTGAACGGATTGTTATCAAATTTTAGTATGATGTTTGTTGGCTCAAGCTTAAGCCCGGGTTTTAATTTCACGTTCCTTGCCCAACCCGTTTTTGAAAAAGAGGCAAAAAGATTGCCAAAAAGGGGTAAAATTAGGTATTTTCGTGTCTGTGGACAGCATAACTTTGGTTCTAGTGGATGGATTGTTTTCAAATCTTAGTATGATGTTTCTTGGAACATTCTTGAG
>MJUU01058727.1:68003-91931 GCA_002080025.1 Modiolus philippinarum | reverse complement strand
GAGAAAGATCCAAAGTTGAAAAAAACTTTTCCAGAAATACCAGTTATGGCCTATAGAAAACCAAAGAGCATACGAGACATTCTAATAAAATCCAAAATAAAGAATAACCCCAATCACCAGGTGGTTACATTCCTTGCAAACGTGACAACTGTAAGTGCTGTAAATCTGCAGTCATTGGCGATACATTTAAAAGTAGTGTCACCAAAGAAACTTATAAAATTTTCTCACCTGTATCCTGCAAAACAAAAAACTGCATCTATTTATTGACCTGTGGTTCATGCAGCTTACAATATGTTGGACAAACTACCACCTGTTTCAACATCAGGTTAAACAACCACCGTTCATTTCATAATAAAAAACGAAACTGTCCTGTCACGCGCCATCTCCAATCGACAGGACATACTTTTGAAGATATCAAAATACAGATCATTGAAGAAAACGATCAGTGGGATGACTTAACAAGGGATTTGCGAGAGAATTTTTGGGTCCACCAGCTGTGTACTTTAGAACCCAACGGTCTAAACGAACGTGACCAAATGAAATTCAACAGTAACAAAAAATAAAAAAAATATTTTTCCAGCGTCAAAAAATTATGTTAACATCCTTTTAATTGATTTTATTTTTTTTATTTCTTTCATATTTTATATTCACTATTTTTAGCTTTCTTTGTCATAAAGAACGACAATGTCTATGTTTCAATTTTCATTGTTAGTGTAATGGTAACAACAAAAATATTTTTATCGCACATGCAAACACGTGCGTAGAGAATTTATAATCAGCCTGACGAAGCCTGTGGAAAGGCGAAAATTTGCTGTCAATTTAACATCAATTTGCATTTTAGTGTCGTTATAATTATTTTATACAGATACTTATATATATATATATATATATATATATTATGGGCAAGAACAATCCTTTTGGGGTTTTCACTTCCCTATATATAACAATTTTTATTTCAGAGATAGATTATATATAATTTTGGCAGAAACCGACTACAATATTAAAACTTCTACGAATTAAAAGATACTGTATAGATTGTTTTACTCGGCATGAATTATATGCAATGATATTCACCACGCTCGGCCATGTTTTAGTCCTTCTTCCGAAGATACGTTTCTTATAGTACAAGAAATATTCTACTTGCATTAACCGTTTGAAATATTAGAAGCAATGCAACTTTGATTCAAAAATCTTATAAATTCCTATGGGAATGTAATATTATAATTCTGTGTATTGATTGATTGATTATCTTTATCTCCTCCATTTCTGGAGATTTGCAATTTATCAAAAATTTAACAATACAAAGAACATTAGTACATCATATACACAACTATGTAATATAGGAGTTCCAGTTGAAAAAAAAATATGTACATCACAGTTTACATATACTTATTATTTTCAATGCTTAAAGACGTATTTATATTTATTTAAAACATCTTTTGAAATATGGTTAGCTAAACAGAACATCAGGTTTCGCCAAGTATCAGTGAAAGCGGTATTACCTCCAAGTATAGCTGACAAAAACTTCATTTTCATCTGGGTAAAAAAAAAATCCGCCGACTCGCAGACGAAAAGATTATCAACGATACAATAATATAGACTAACCAGACTATTTCGTAAATCCAGCATTTCCGGTCATTGTATAAATAAATGTTTGAGTATATCCACAGTATGATTATTGCACAAAAAGCATTGACCTTCTTTTATAGCCATCGCACTTACTCAAACGTACTCTATTGCTTAACCTTGGGATTTCTAAATGAAAGATTGATATTCCCACGCAGAGAGGCCTCTTGGTTAAGGCACTTGACTTTCGGGGTTGACTAACACCACTGTGTGTCAGGAATTGCCTCCAGAATTCACCGATTTTTCACTTGGAACTTGGACTTTCGGCNCCCCCCCCCCCCCCCAAATTAAGACTTGCCACCAAATTGCGAAACGGTCGTTAATATAGCCGTCAATTAAAAAGCTCGTTTCGAGCTAATTTCATTGGTGTTTTGATAACGAATAAGAAATAGTTTTCGAATTAACATAGATAACCAAATAAGGCTGAAAATCATTTATTAATATAACATCGGGTCACATTAGCAAAATACTTTCGGTTTAAAAGCCATGCGATAAGTGGAATCATTTTACAGGAATACTCTTACAATTAATTGCATGATATTTAATTTCGACGTAAAATAAACCTTAACTTTTCTTTTAGTTGACTTGCATTATAATCTGTACAGAATGATCAACAACTATACGTCGTGTAAAGAGTATTGCTTAATCCTGTCGATCCGAATTTTAAGTCAACATTGAAGAATATTATTCTACTGACACTAAACTGATATTCCATTTTCAATACTAGAACCTACATGTAACTCGAATAATTCAAGCCATCTCCGTATCCGATTCTCTCCTTCTACCATGTAATGTTACCGATCGTAGAGAATGGGATAGAACGACTGGATTATTCTGTTTATATGCTACTATTTAAAAGCAACAACAAACAAAACAAAACAAAACAAATAAAAACAATAAGAAACAAAAGAACAAAAGAAAAACAAAATAAAAACAACAAAAAAACTTGAAACAAAAACTTGCAAAAAAAAAAAAAANNAAAAAAATCCTAAACAAAAGACAGGAAAAAAACAACAAATTAGGAAGAAGTAAAACAACATAAAAAAGAAAACAAACAATGATAAAAACCACCAAAAACATTCAAACAAACAAAACACAAATAAAAAACAACAACAACAACAAACAAACAAAAGATACTGTCCAAATGTAACAGATGTCCCTGTATCTCAAATTGAAGATCCATTCGTTAACTCCAACCCCCTTCTTTTGCATTTTAGTCTATACTTATTCTTTGTGCATCAGTCATTCTATTTGGAATCTTCAGCTAGCAAATTTTAAAATTTTTCGTACGATAACTTCGGGTAGCCACTGTAACTTGTAATATATTTATACTGTCTGCTTAACAATTACTTAACACGAATTTTCAACCAAAAGATAGCAAATAAACGAACATCAAAGACCGATTGTCTTGTTGGAAACTTTTTTGTACACTTATACTTTGCAAACAATAAAGACTTTTCTGTCTCTCTTTTGTTCGGAACTGAACAATTGATAAAAGCGAATTCGAAATTAAAATTTACGTCTTTTATTAAGAATATAGTTAAGAAACAAGGCATTTTGTCTTTGGATTCAAGTAACTATTTCAAATAAAGTTATTCCTGCCGGATCTAGCATGCGACATATAAAACCAATACTAATAGTTTTGGTAATGCAAGTATGAATTACCAAACACAGAAACTCAATCACATGACAAATGTGTCGGACAAATTGCCCGCAAAACAATCCCTTGTAAATTTTCCTTTATTTCTACAATTTCATTATATTTTGAGCACGTCATATTACCAAAGTATATCATTCCGATATATTTGACCATAACTGAACATACACTTTTCTCCCTCGCTATTTTTAATCGTTGATTAATTATAACGTTATTTCAATTGCGAAAAAAAAAGAAAAAAAAAGAAAAAAACAAAAAAAAACAAAAAAAAATCGCAAATTTCGTTTATGGTTTTCTTCTTTTTGTTTGAATAACCAGAACAATAGGCATATCTAATAAAGATTTGATTTTTTTTAGTTTACGAGTTTGAATGGTACGGAAGCCCATAGGGGACCTGAAAAAAAATAAAATTATATCGTTATCTCGATATATATATCGTTATTTCGATATAATTATATCGTTATTTCTATATTTATTTCGTTATCTCGATTTAATTATATCGTTATCTCGATATAATGATATCGTTATCTCGATATATTTACTCCGTTATTTCGATATTTATTTCGTTATCTCGATATAATTATTTCGATATTTATTTCGTTATCTCGATATAATATTATCGTCATCTCGATATATTTATTTCGTTATTTCGATAAAATTAGTTCGTTATTTTGATATCTACATTTTGTATTTCGTTATCTCGACATATCTAGTTATTTGTTTTTCTTTATCAATTGACTATAGTCACGTGCTATATACCAACATGGCGTCGTGGAATGAAGAGATGGAATCAAACGTGAGTATTTTGTATGGAGTTTTGACTTTAATTAAATACTTTTGCCAATTTCTGACCAATGTAGATTAGAAATCTCCATTATAAGACTGCCTATGCAGTATATTTGTTGTTTTTAATCATACTTATTCGTTTCGGGCAGGAACGGGAATCGATATTTGAAGGCAGACCTAAAATTAAGTGAACAATTCTTATCATTTTTAGAACTTCATAGTCCATATGCATCAACAATGCAGAATATAACATTAAAGCTATAAAAAAAAACATAAATCTGCTTTTAGTACTCATTCCCTAACGAGGAGACAAAAACATGAAGTTGAACCAAATCAGTTTTTTATTGTTTTGTGACCTTTTCTTGGACACAGATAGCCTAAAGTATTACATTCGTTCAATAATTTAAATATCAATCCTGGGATATCGCACTAAAATATGGATTTCAAGGAGGGATTTACTAGGAAAAACTATGAAGCCTTATTAACTATCATATTTTACGTTTTCTTTGCAGAAAATTGATCGTCTCGTGGAGAATTATTTCTACATGAATTTGCCATACAAAGACGTGGTGGAAGTTTTATTTTTGAACCATGGAATTTCTTTGTCTTTGCGCCATCTATGATCTCGAGACACGGATGTCTTCATCAGATCGATATCGGCAAACAGAAAGTAGATGAGTGACAGACTTGAAAAAGGGAGACATGGAACAAGTCATCATACCAAAGGTTCGCACCAAATATCAAAACATTACTACATACATAAAAAGAGAAATCCTTGACGCAAATTTCAATATATGGCTATACAATGGGAGAAAATCAAAGTTATCGTTAAACATTAAGTAGATGAGTGACGGACTTGAAAAGAGGAGACACGTTACAACTCATCATACCATAGTTTCAGACCAAATATCAAATCATTACTGCATACACAAGCTGAGAAATCCTTGACGAAACGTTTTAGAAGTACAAACGGACGCATCCCGTCAACTAACGGTGAGGAGGAGTTGCGCGAACAAACCATGTACCCACGAGGAGGGACGGGCAAACGGACTGACGGTCATACAGACGGAGAGGGTATAACAATATGCCCCAACTTTTCATCGCAGGGGGGGTAGGGGGCATGAAATGGAGGAAATGTGCTCATCGGATACATATGTGTTAAGTCAACAAATTGATATAAGAGAATATAACCATACTTACCTCTTCTTTACTTGACGACATGCTGGAGTAAACACGTGACGCTTCAATTTGCCAAGGTATACAAAATAAATATCGAAATAACGATATAGTTATATCGAAATAACGATATTATATCGAGATAACGATATTATATCGAGGTAACGATATTATATCGAGATAACGGAATAGATATCGAAATAACGATATAATTATATCGAAATAACGATATAATTATATCGAGATAACGAAATAAATATCGAAATAACGAAATAATTATTTCGATATAACGATATTATTATATCGAAATAACGATATTATATCGAAATAACGATATAATTATATCGAGATAACGATATAATTATATCGAGATAACGGAATAAATATCGAAATAACGATATAATTATATCGAGATAACGAAATAAATATCGAAATAACGAAATAAATACATCGAGTTAAGGATATATTATATCGAGATAACGATATGATTAAATCGAGATAACGAAATAAATATCGAAATAACGAAATAAATATCGAAATAACGGAATAAATATATCGAGGTAACGATATAATTAAATCGAGATAACGAAATAAATATCGAAATAACGATATAATTATATCAAAAGAACGAAATAATTATATCGAAATAACGATATATATATCGAGATAACGATATAATTTTTTTTTTCAGGTCCCCTATTCCGTAGAATTGCATTTGTATCAAAATTGTCAAAATCATGAAAGTGCATGCGGGCAGAAACAACAAAAAAAAACAAAATGCAATCAAGAGATAAAAAGTGGTATGGTATAATGAATTCATACAAATGTAATCATATGGATTTTCTTCTACAAAAATTGCAATTCATGAAGATTGACCTTATGCCTTTTTAAGTACATACATGTATATGTAAATTTACAACATCTACATGAATTTCACACCAATAGAGCCATAGTTTTCTGACGTTTTTGCTTATTTGTGTTGATTTCGTGAAGTTGTCTCAATGTGTGTTAAATATAAATTGCCGGCTTTTTGAAATGTCGATTTTAGGTTTTTCTTGGCTTTTTCCCTATTTGCTTCGGTATTCGTTTGCCGATGTTTTTTTTTTTTTCATTTTGAATATTTAAATTGCAGACATTCTTTTTCATAACACTGTAATATTGACGAAAATGTACAACGTGCAAGCATCTATCGACTTGTTAATAATAGCATTTTTACGAAAACGGACCTCTTTTCTTTGGTCCTTTTATTCATGTATATTTAAATTCAGTATATCTAAAATACAAATGAAACACCCTTTCTCAAATAACAACATCTGTAATGTAAGTGATTGATTAAAATTAATGCATTATCTGCTCATTGTACGTATTCGTACATTGTATGTGATCTTCATATCGCAGTGCTACCTTTCCTGTACATTATGTCTAGTAAATGAATTATGACGTTGTACTTCATGCTGACGTCATTGAAACTTCGCCGTTGTGAATTTGAAATAATAATAACGTATTTACTTAATGAAAAACATATTTACTTTATCAATTAATCACCGTATTTTCCAATATATCAATGTTTTATTGTAGTTCACATAAAGCGACATTTTTGTCGTTTTGGCGTTCTAACGGTAAACGACAAAAATGTCGCTTTGGCGCCTTGAGTGCCAAGATTTTTTTTACCCTTTGTTTTCTTGTATCGAACGTCAAACGTTACCATGGCGTTACGTCATAGAAGGCGATGTCAGGGCCATTGCTCTTATCAGTCGCCTTCATGCATTTATTAGAAAGTGCTCTTTATAGTCACTCCTCTCAAATAAATTGTTTAATTTATGTCAATATTGTTGGCCTAGTGTTTATTTTATTCCTTTTATTTAGTTATGTCTGTAAATTTTTTTTTTTTTTTTTTTTTTTTTTTTTTTTTGCTTNATAGAATGTACCATCATGCACTGAACAATATGGCTGCGCCCATGGGACTCATTGAAGTCGACTTCCGTGACGTTACTTTTTATTTTCATAGTATATCGATCATATGACTTCAAAAATTCACATACTCGCGTTACCATTGAGCTCGCTGAGCTCGCTATTATTAGAAAAGAGGTATGGCCTTTCACTCGTGAATTTATTTCCTTCAGTATAACAGTTTTGTGAATGCATTAAATCTTCTTCAAAATTGTTTAATCAAGTCGTCTGTTATATACACTTTCATAAGAAAATAAATTCAAATGAATTTTCATACCTTTAGACAAAAGATCCTACCAATGAACTTGCCATTTGAACGCAATTTTGACAGATTTCTTCATTTTTTTGAAGTTGTTTTTAATTTGCTGTATAGAAACTCCAGAACCAAACTATATTAACTGCCATTTGGAAGGACAAATGTTTATATACTCGCAATAGATACAGATACAGATACTTTATTGCAAATAAATAAATATAACACATATATAATTGGTTTTGGTTCTCGGTGTCTTTCGAGTAATACCAACTGGTATGTAAGAAAACATACAAGTGTGGCATATATCAATTTTAGTCCTAGAAGTACAAGTACCAGAGACTATTTTACAACATTTGAGCATAATTTGAAAATGACCAAAGTTATGAACAAAATTGACGGCTTAATGGCCCTACTTCTTCCCTGTAATGAGCTCATAATTGTGACCGTGACTGGAAAATGGGGTCAGATGAGGAAATTAGGCTTTTTTTTAGGTTTTTGCATTTCCATCTCATAAAATTAAAAAGCCTTTCAAAACTGTATTTTCATCATTAACTTTGAGCTATTTACAATCATTCTCCATTGATAAAACGTTTAGGAGAAAGCCAAGTTTTGAGAACGCCCGCAGATCAGTGCGCGCTACTCTTTGTGACGTCGTTTAGCTCTGTTACGTTCAAGTATTCAAATACAAATATCGAGCCGATGCTTTCCACCTAAAGAAAGCATAAAGAAATAGGTCAGATCGGTCCTCTGGCATAAAGTAGGTTTGTTAATCATTTTTGACACAGAATCTCAAGAAATGGAATTATTTAAACGTAAAGACTTTGAGTCCGCCACCATCTTGTTTCTATGGAAAGTGAACCATTCGGAATTCCTTTGACCAGATTTCAGAAACCGTTATACATTCGAGATCAATCTCGTAGAAGATTGGTCGAGAATGTTGCGATTGGTCATAATCCTGCAACGTTTCGGCGGGAAACATTTTCAAATTTCAATTTTATCGTGATTTCTCGGTGTCGCATGACGAGACTTACGGACCCCATCATTGTTTTATTTTTGCCGGGAATTTTTGGTTGTGAAATATTCTGGCGTGTATATTTTTGGCACTTTGCATCTATAGGGGCCAAAATAGGCCAAAATCAAACCATGACCAAAATTTCCCGATTTACGGTATTTTGGGGATCCCAAAGACTGACCACTGCATTAAAGCTGACAAAAAAATTTAATAGTAGTACTGGGACAATGAAAAAACGACAATGTTGATGCAAATTTGACCAAACTTTCAGAAGACTTATCAGTTTGTTGATCTTTTTAATTGGCGTCCAAACATTGCAAAACATAGTTATCTATATTTTCTTAAATCATTATGAGGGCAACTGATCATAAATTTTATGGAAGATATTTTGGATGCGAAAACATTTGATTACCATATATGCAAACTCAAGGTGACTTCAAGTTGGAGATCAATAATGAAAAGCGTTGTTCCATTTGCTCAATCTTACGATGTATTTATAGGGATTTTGTCCCATGTACATTTACTCAATATCCCTTTATTTGTTCAAGTTTAAGCTTTTAAATAAAAACTTGCTTATCCGTTGGCAAATAAATAGAAGATGAATACCCAAAAGAATATCATTTTCAGTACTTCCTTAAATTTTAGTATGTACCTGGCCATTGATGCACCAGATATTTTATCTTGCTTTATTTTACTCCTTTGAATGTTTGAATGAAAATCAACATGTCAAAAGGCATGAAACCAAAGATTATGCTCATCATTATTTTTTTGTTAAAATATCTGCCGAATTGTCTTATATAACATGATCGTTTTAAGCTAAAGCAGTAAAATCGAAACCGTCGCTAGTTGTCTGCGATATTGTCGTGTGTATTGACCTCATTTTCAGTTGATCATTTCCAGTGTAATAAAGTAAGTGTGTACTAAATAACATGTAAGTCCATGTAAGACGCTAGACGTTTCTAGGCCTATATTGACGTCAACTGCTTTGCAATTTCCGCATTTACTTAATTCGCAATACATTCCACTGTTACAAAGAAATAACATGCTTATACTTTGCACATTTTACATCTGCCTGTCAATCATCTTTAAGAAACTGATTCCAGTGATTTATTGATATTATCAATATGGTTTAAGTTTAGGTTAAGTTGATTGTTTTCGGCATAGGTCGAAATATAACGGAAGCACCGGAAGCCGTATCAAATCTAAAGTCAAGTCCGCACACGGGATTGACGATGAAATTTCGAATAAATTATGAGAAAATCAAATGCTAAAATAAAACATGACTGTTTAGTTATTTTGTTTTCATTGATATGCTGAAGTTAACAATGGACGGAACAATATGGCATACATCAAGATGTGTTTTGTGCGCTTGCGGGTATAATTAAGGAATGAGTCATGTCCATGTTCTTGTTTGAACAAAAACATAGCATTGCTGTATGTGCTTTGTTTTTAAAATTGCAGTTTTGACCCATTTTAGTTATGAAACGTACTATGGCGTAAAAGGTTCATGTTTTCCACAGATAACGTGGTAATAAAAGCAGAAAGGCAATTGGCGAATAACGGGTGGATTTTGGTATACGACTCACTAGTATACAACCTTGCACTTATTTGGTTAGTCTCTTATTTGTTTCAGCATATACCTCAAAGAAAAATATTTTGATTTAGTAAAGCGTTGCCATAAATTGACAAGTTCTGACCAAGAACTAAATTTTTATTATACTATGGGGAAACGGGACAAAAAGGGGACGTTTGGGAACTCATAAACCGGTTTCATCCTACCACTGGCTTTTGCTTGTGCCGATACCAAATCCGACTGTCAGAAGTTCCTGTCGTTGTTTACGTTTGTCTTTTTTTCTTGTTAAGTTCCCTGTTAGATTGTTGCATGTAATTTCATTTTCCAGCCGTTGTAGGTGTTTCCTGTTTTTTGTTTTTTAAATTATGTATTTCACTCGTGACCGTTATGTAGGCCCTACGTACACAATGCCAGCATAATTTTGAATTTCTGTGTTCTTTGACACATCAGATGATTTGGTCCTCTTTCGATATTTCGAATATATTGGTATGAAGTATATGAAGTATGTGTACAATAGTGAATAAAATGTCTGTATAAATAATATTTGATCTTCTTCGTGTTTTATCAAAATATATTAGTTTAATGGTGTAGAGGAGCACTATTTTGTTTTATCATTGTTTTCGTCATTGTCTTAATAGTAGACCATCTCCGAAAATTGTGCATATATGCAAATTATAAAAGCTGGATCTTGTCAACGACAACACCTGTTTTAAATATTCCGAGGTCAGAGTGCTGTTTTATTATATACATTAATCAACATCTGAATAATCCCAGTTACTATACATGGCTTTGTTGACAATTTCGAAGGTCGATTAAGGTTAGAAAGTGACACAAAATGACACCCGAACAATTTCGGTATTTGCCATGCCCAAACTAGTAGGTGAAGGATGAACAAATATGACAAGGTAGTTTTTAAAATAGTCAGATATACTATTGTTAAAAATCACCATTTACAGCTAAATACATGTAGAACTGGAACAAGAGAATTACGTGAATTTATTCGTCTGAAATAAAATCCTCATTTCAGATTCAATGTTGAAATGAGGGACACTCTACATTTGCAGAAAAACAGCTAGTTTGTTCGGTTAGCGAAACTTGAAGAAAACATAAAGTTTGAAATATTGAATCATGTATTAGATACAGTGGGTCTCTAATCATATTCGAGGGACGTATGTCCCGAGAATATGATAAGAGACCCACTGTATCTGATTTACATAGGAGTTATTAAAATGTTTCAATTAATGAAATTAACCAGATGTACATGTAGTTGAAGATGCCATGCGATCAACTCTTTAGAAACTTACCTTTATTGTTAAAATTTAATTGTCACTTATCAGTACAACTGTATGAAAATTATGGACTTAGTTTAATCTTGTTTTTTGTATAGTTTTATTGCCAAAACTTGCAAATTTCAGTGATAAAAGATAACTATCCTATGTAAGTATTAGATATAGTGGGTCTCTTATCATATTCGAGGGACGTATGTCCCGAGAATATGATAAGAGACCCACTATATCTGATTTACATAGGATGTATAAAAAATCATTTGGTGTTATATTCAGCAATAAAATGTTTCAATAATGCAATTAACCAGATGTAGTGGAAGATGCCATGCGATCAACTATTTAGAAACTTATCTTAATTGTCAAAATTTAATTGTCATCATAAGTAGAACTTATCAGTACAACTGTATAGAAAATAATACTAGGTGTCTAATCTTGTCTGTTGTACAGTTTTATTGCCTAAACCTTCAAATTTTACTGATAGAAGATAATTATCCTATGTAAATAATAAAACAATCACTGACTATAGGTTGATTCTAGGATTTATCAATCCTAATAAAGAAACATTCACCTCCCTCTCAGTGAACATTACTTTTTATGAAAAAATCATATTGCGTATTGGGTTTTCTGCTGTTTTACATTTTCTTTTTTCTTGTTTTCCCTTTTTGAAAATGAAAGAAGGTGGCAACGGTAAATGGCATATAATTATTTCTCTTATTATTATTTTAGCCTCGTATATAGTTTTTAATGTCATGTTAGCAAATGCGAGTAAAACAAAAAATACCGAACAGACTTTTCAGTTAATTCAACCCTTGTGTGACACAGAGAGAAGAAAAATAAATGTTTTTTTTTTAATTGTACTTTAAATTTCAATTTATATTCTGGTTATTTAACCCTTTTTTACTTGTTTTTATGTTTGCATTTTACAAGTATTCCACTGTTGTGATATCACTACATTTTTATTGTTAAGTTTTAGAGCACTTGGTATTATTCCGCCATTTTTGTTCAAAACTTGTTCATTTATGTTTCATTCATTAAGAAATTTAACAAAACGGTTATTCAAAACGTAAAGAAAGTTCCAAATTACTTAAAATTGTTATTCCTTACCACTTTTACAACTAGGTGAATTAAAGTACATGTCTTTTAAATCTGTTGCTGGATTTATAGAACACAGCAAAAAGGCAGGGGAGATAATTTGATAAAAGAATTTTATAGATTTCACTATGGAATTTAACATTTCGCAATTTTTCTCTCTTATTTCATTTTTATTTTTTATATTTAAACTATATAATAACTTCAAAGCACTTGCAAAGTATGAACAAAATCTATCATAGATTTTTCAAGCTACCCTATTGTATAATCATTTTCCCTATCATTTCTATGTAAAATCCTTAAATTTCCAATTTCAGTGCACGGTGACCCCAAAATTTTATTCTATATTTTGAACAATAATACAATTGTGTTTCTACACAGAAAATTTCACAAAATTCTATAATAGGAAAATAATACCCTGCAGACACCTTAACACTAATTCAGAAGTCTAAACAGATCAAAACAAGACATTACCGATACCATGTTATACACAATGGTTATTTTCCACACTAACGACTTAAATGACAAAACCTTGTAAGATGAGAATTTATGCTTCTTTGCCCTTATTAAGGTTATAGGCTGCCTTGAATAGATTACTTGTAATGATTACTTATGAATTGAAAAAGATACTTTCTCATATATGCTTGTTAATTACAAATAGTAGAATCAGGGAGATGAAAAACTTAAGGGGATTGCGTGTCCCCACCTTTAATAGGGCAAGTCATCAACGGTTTTGGATTTGGTAGATGAGTAATAGTGATCACCATATGTGCACGGTGATACGGATGTTTTACGGATTGTTGCGCAAAGGTAGTATGTAAATGATTACATACCTTATATCATCATGCTTAAACAGATCATTCAAAGACGGTGTTACATCTGGCGTGAGAACTTAACACGCCTCCTCTTAAGTTCACAAACATGTTAATTCTCCATTAATTAACAGTGTTAACGTCATACGCCAAATTATTTCGATAATATGGATGCGCTTGGGAACTTATAAACATAAGCTAATCCAATGTGTGTTGTGAATGAAGTATCACAATACCGAAGTTACTGTTAATTTAGAAGGTAATAAAAAAAAATAACTGAACAGAATTGTCAAGAACAGAAATCCAAAGGAAAAAAGGTCAAAGCAGGTGAAAAATCACCTGAAAAACTGGTCCGGGCAAATGGAAATGGTTGGTTAGACCAGTTTTATGGCGCACCAAACCTCTCTTTCTATTGCTGCAACGCAATTGTAATTAAAATGTCGTGGACAGTGAAATGAAATGTTCATCCCAGTGCTTATAAAAAATGAATTTGAATCACAGTTTGCACGGAAACTTCAATTTTTCCACATGTTATCAGTTCGAGAACTTTTTCAATGATCGTATGAGACGGAATTTTTTGAAGTCTTGATTATAAAGGCGGTCACGGAGTTAACTATGCCTATGCATAATTTGTGGTAGCTCTTACGTTCCGAATGAAGTAGAAATTAGAAATAATAATAAGTTAAGGGAATTGATAAGTTTGAAATTTAAGTAGTTCCTTTTGTCGTAAATTTTAGTAGTGAGATGACTATTTTCGTCAAATTCGAGATGTAAGTCCAGAAAGGACGTAGATCTAGCTTTTTTATTGTTTCCTTTATCTCCTATCTGGAGGTTAATTGATTGGATCCATTTAGAAAAAAATGTCATTAAAAGACAGAATATCATCAATGTATCAATAATTGAGATTGAAGGATCTAGAATCTTTAGTTTTATGAGATTTCATGAGTCTCGTAGGTGTAAAAGAACAAATCTGTGAGTAATGGGAACAATTTGTGCTCCTTGGTATACCCACTCGCTGTTGAATATAGTAACTCTAAATTATTTGTGATCAACAAGAAAGTCAAGCATACTTCACACGTGTTTTCCATACTTTTCCTTTTAAATTGGTTTTTGAAAAAAAAAATAACCTAATACAACATTTTTTTAAATGTATTTGAGACACTGATAGAAGAGCCATCAAAATTACAACGATTCGAAAAGAAGTCTCATCTTAATCAGTATCCAGAATGCTTATAATGACCATGCTTATGAATACTTCTCATTAGTTCTATGAGGTATAGGAATGACTCCTTCATGTACTCCCTCAGTTCTTCGATGCTGACTCGACAGGCGATTTAATTTGAAAACTTGCAATATCTCATTTTTTTTTAACTAAGGAATACCTGTACCTCCCTAAAGCAAAGTCTGGTCCTTTAATGATTTTTGCAATTCATTGAGATCATATTGGCTATTTGGTCTCTATTAGTTTTCAAACATCTTTGGGTTAATGGTCTTCCAAATATTAGAGTATATCTGCACTGAAGAGACATAACTTGTCGAAATAGCCCTGTGCACAAACAAATTTACAGTAAATTCGTATTAAGTTATTCATGTAAAGCTCTGTCTTCAGTTGATTTTTATCATTTTGATAATTTGTCCTATATATTTTTTATACATCTTTCGAGTTCCTGACTTTAAATGTTTTGATTTTATCTGCACTGAAGAGACACTAGCCGTCGAAAAGCAATATACAGATAGTAAATTTACAGTAACTTCGGTATTTTGTTATTTAGTTAACTGGGTCGAAAACTCTGCTGGTGGTTTGTTAGTCCGGGAGGGTATTTACCAAACTAGTAGCTTAGTACTAGTACTTTGGTGATAGCCCGGACACCGATTTTATTTGGAAACTTATAACATGTAAATTAAAAAAAAATGCTAAAAACTAAACAGTATCTCCCACATGCAAAGTTCCTTACTTAGCTAATTTTGGCTTTCATTTGTGATTTTTGTTTTCTATCAGCTTTTTATACATCTTTCTATATTTCTGGATTTCCAATGTTTTGATTTTATCTACACTGAGGATACACGTCCAAATAGCCGTATGATAAAAGCATTTACAGTAACTCCGGTATTTTGTGATACATATCATATTTCCGCTTTAGAATATTACATTCACGATTTATTAAAGTACCATACAAGTTACCACATTGGTATCAATAACACTGTCCAACAACAAATGCCCTCTTGTAACATATATTTGTTTTCATTACAGTCTTGTAAGGTTTGAAGAAGTTGTAGAATGGAATCGTCAGTACTAGGCAAACAGTGTAAAGTCCTTCTCAGGCAAATTTGATCTTGTCAGCGGTTACAGTTTCATAATTGTCATGGAAATAGGGCAAAGTGATTGTCAAACATGTATTTTGAATGAGGACTCATTGAGTTTCAAAGAATAACAAAATACCGAAGTAACTGTAAATTTAGATTCTGCATATGCACATTTCGACTACTTATGTCTCATAAGTGAAGATCAAATCAACACATTTGGAAATCCATAGAATTAAATTTAATGACCTGATCGATCTAGTCGGAAAGTGTATAATTTCAGTTTATTGACACATTATTTAGTGTATTCGACTTAGAATAAAAAATAACAGGACACACATACAACGACCGAAAAACACAGTCACATGCCACAATGTACCAAGGAACTGCACTAAGCACACAAATAAAAACAAAAGACAAACGTAAACAACGATAAAAACTCGGGACAGTGGGACTTCATACCGGCACTAGCAAAAGCTAGCGGTAGGGTAAAACCGGTTTTTGGGTACCCTAACCTAGTATGTATCAAAATTTTAAAAGTTAGCACCCAGTCTTAGAAATATCGACTTGATCGATCATCTGTGGTCGAAATATAGTTTTTCTATGTTTTACCTAACTGCCATCCGGGCTGCCATCATAAATATGCATATCAAAAATAAATTAAGGCATGAAATTTTCTCTGGTATTCCTGACACACATTTGATTTAACACTTCTATTGTTTTTCTTTACAATGTTTGGTTCAGTTAATTGACCTGGTTACTAATGACGATCAGCTTACTGTATAATATAAAGTTGTCAACAGTTACGCCCAATTATCTCCTTATTCCTTTTAAATACAGAGATTCGAAGTTGCCAAATATCTTTTTATGTCATGCATCCGATTAGAGTTAGCTTGCTTTGTAATTTTCGATGAATACTCGATGACTTTTCCGGGATTGAAATTCAAATCGCCTTTACGGAACATGACATTAATACCTAGAGTACTACAAATATCGTTACATCCGATATCAAACATTTAAACAATAACAATTGAGACACACTTATATCACTGTAGACCAATATTATATTGCAATACAAAGCACTACAGAATATATCCACTCTTGTTTCCTTTGATGTATAAACAAATATTGATAGATGTGCTATTTATCAATGACAAATTATACATTGATCTATAATTAGCATTTGCATCATCCCTAGAATAGGAAAACATAATGCAAAATGACTACAAAAGATGATGGTCCTTCTTATTTATATCAAGTGGACACATCATATATAACCATCATGTATAACACTTACTTTTAGTAATCTTGTATGAGCAGTCTGAATATAGCATAGTGCAATTTAAGATGTAACATATACATTTTAAACTCATTTTTCTAGAAACCAAAAGATATAGTATTATTCTTTAACAAGAGATAGCACTACAGAATGATTTGAAAAATCGATGCAGAATTACTTTTTAGCTTATTTGACCGGAAGAGTAATAAGACATATGGCCATCACTTGGTAACCATGGTCTGTCGTCCGTGTGCTTTTTTCATTTTCATCTGTAGCAATTTTTGAAAAAAAAAAAAAAACTTAACATAGGTAGGATACTTTAATTGCTCATGTTTTTCTTGTCAAATAAAAGCATAGCCTTAAGAGTAGGAATTTTTTTCTTTCATTATCTCCCCTTCAACTATATATATCGAAATGATTGAAACTTCAGCCTTTACAAAGGATTGTTTATTTGTCCCCATTCATCATCAAACATTTCAACAACCATTGAAAGTATTGAAGCATTGAACTCGATTGGAAAACATATTTTCATTATTTATCCACGAAAACATCAGCAAATTAAGGATGTTCGCTGGTCATGTTTATGTATTTCTGTCAGATTTTCGGACTTCTCTGGTTTTATCCATTTAAAAGCTAAATAATTTTTTGCCAAGTGAATCCCTTTTTTCATAATTACATTTTATACACCCTTTGGGGCATGCTGATAAATTTTATTCAATTGGTGTTATTTTGTCCAGTTCATTATTGAATAAACATTTCGTATGTTAAACCTATGTAAAATACAGAGGAGTTCAGCTTCGCAACATTTTTTCAAACACTTGTAAAACTTTTCTTACAAAATCACATATAATAACAATCCTTTTTATTTTCAAATTGACCAGCGAACACCCTTAAGCCAATCTGTACTTAATCTACCTGCATTTGGGTTTTATTGGTATGTTTATTATACTACAATTATTTTACTATTAATATATATATATATATATATATATATAGTTGTCTGAAGTATGTGACAACTCTTCATACTATACCTGTCCAATGGATAATATCGTAGGACATTATACTGGGCTTGATGAATTATGTATATATACGTCTGAAAATCAGCCCAACATTGTTAGTTCTGCACATTGGTAGTTCCCTCTCCGGGATTCGAACCATCACTGTTGTGACATCTATGGCAACACCGCCTGCACTACGTCCAGCGCCCTAGACCACGCGGCTACCTAGGCTATATAAAAATATAGCTTTCGGTAACCGGGTGATACCTTCTTGTAGGTTTAATCTAGAGTTGTAACGCAGTACATGATGTATAGGTGCTCGTGCAGATCAGCTGCGTGTATAGCAGAGAGGATTCAATGTCTTTCGACAAGGAATGCCGCCACACAAAGTTATAATTTTTATATAGTTGTCTGAAGTATGTGACAACTCTTCATACTATACATGTCCAATGGATAATATCGTAGGACATTATACTGGGCTTGATGAATTATGTATATATACGTCTGAAAATCAGCCCAACATTGTTAGTTCTGGTATAAACCGGTTTAACCCTATCGCTGGCTTTTTGCTCGTGCAGGTACTAAATCCGGCTATCCCGAGTTCCTATCGTTGTTTACGTTTGTCTTTTGTCTTATTTGCGTTTTTCCCTGGCAAATTGTAGCATGTAATTCTCAACCATTGTAGCTGTTTCATGTTATTCCCTCTTTTTTTCATTAGACGAAGTTCAAGAGGTTCACTGTTGAAAACAATTATTGCTGCGAGCGCGGAACATAATTTTAAACACTAGTCTGTTATGGAAAATATAACTTTACAATCTCTACTAAGTGTGGCGGGGTATTATGTGATACCCTCAGTCGTGTGTCCGTCCGTCCGCCCGTCCGTTCGTCCGTCTGTCCGTCCCCCGAAGGTTTACGACTGATAATTTTTGAACTTGGTATGTAGCTTGTTCACCACAAAACTCAGGTCGAGTATGGGTTCAGAGGTCCAAAGGGTTCTGGAGTTATGCCCCTTGATACTTCGGGGAATCATGTAATCCACCATTACTATTTTTGAGTATATTGGACAGTAATTATTTACACGGGCACTTTTCTGCAACGTTTTAGCGTTACCGCACTCTATTGTTTACGTCATGTGTGTGTTTATTTTTTTTTCATTAACAACGTTTCCTGGTGATATTCTTGAATGGCCAAATTTTTGGGAATCGTTTGCACCAATTATTCATGAAAATCACGCCCTAACAGATATCCAGAAATTTACGTATCTACAGTCACTTCTAGATTCAGATGCGTTAAGTATTATTGATAGCCTTGTTCCATCTAGCACAAACTATCAAGCAACACTTGAACTTTTACAAAGTCGCCATGGACGAAAACACAAGATCAAAAACGCCTACATGAGATCACTCTTAAATTAGATTTAGAAGCACCAATCGACACATTAGAGAGTTTGCGCAAATTCGGAAAGAAATATCTTTATTACAAGATGCATGTTCAGATGGGTCTCGTGGTAGTAGCATTCCTAACGCTTGTTTTCACTCTGCAATGGGAAATGGAAATGATAATCGAAACAAAACGAAAGCACTATGATTAGCGTCCATGACAAAATAACGTAAAGAATTGTATTAACTGTGATGAATCTCACTATTCCGGTGAATGTACCAAAATAATAGAATGTCAAAAACATTACGATGTTTTAACTGCGTAGGAAACCACAACTCTATACAATATAAATTATAAATATAAAAAAACGGTCGTAAATGCAATCGTAGACACCACACTAGCCTTCGCAGTCAATCTAATATACATCAGCATAATACAACTTTCACTCCGATCCAAAGAAACGAACATGCGCCAATTTTTCATTCAAGTACCTTTACTTAGGCCGTAAAGCAGAATTCAATTGTATTTCTGAAAACCGCTGTTGCACCCGTGTGGTCTCAAACCCAGTTTAATGATGCCAACATTCTCCATGATGATGGAGCTAAGCGCTCATTTATAACCTGAACCTAGCCAACATACTGAAGTTTTTTTTTATTGTTAGTTGGATAATTGAAGTTAGGTTCATGAAACAAAAAGTGCATTCATTTATAAAAAAGTATCCAGTCATACATTACAGCGATTTAAGTTTAATAACTCCTATGGGTGATGATAACTATGTAACACAGTGTCTATCCTGACAGAAAAGTTGTAAAGATTTAGATAAGGACGATGCTTACGCACCATGGACAAAGCAGAAAAGGGCAATTTGTCATAAGCACTTGGTAAAAGTTTAGCGAGTACAAAATAAAATAAACTACTAGCTTTGCTTTTCGAGTGTAGAAAAAAACTTATCTACTGTTTGCCAAATATTTGCCGATTGTAAAACAATCTCTCCGCACTGAAGAAACAGTATATCTATTTGATAAACTCAAAAGTGATTTTTGGTGGTTTGAGCGCGGCTAACCAGATGCTTTGTATAATAGGCAATCATTTTTGAATATTTTAGACAGTGGTGCATTCCGATACTTGGTCGAATTATATTTTATAGCTCAGTCCATTGAAAAGTATGCATGTGTCAAACATTTATCGTAACATTTTGCTCTTTAAATATATGTTTAGCATTCGATATGTTTTCGTGGCAATTATTTTGAAGACTTACTTGTCAAGTTAAATCACCCGATCTGAAGAGGTTTGTGATAAAAGGCTGATTCGATATGCGATTTAAATTATGGTTGACGTACATTGTATATTATGAATTAAATTTTTCTTTTAAATTTAAAATATTACAGTTGTTTTCTTTCATTCAGGGCTTGAATTACTCTCTACACAAGTAGAATCACTTATCAAACATTTGAAATTGGAATGAATTATTCAGTGAAATACAGAAATAAATTTAGATAATTTAATCCAAAGGAGGTGGGTCTGAAATTTTTGCACAAAGAATGTTGCATATTAATTTGTAATTTTCAACAATATCACAGTCCTTGTGATAGTAAATAAATATTTGATTTTTAAGTCAAATAAAAGATTTAATCTCTTGATAAATCAACTCAACATCAAGAAGGAGGTTACTTGATAAATTGTGAAAAGATCATCTCTCAAAACAAATTCAAAAAGTCGACACAGAAGCTCAAAGTTATATAAAATGAATTCCACTGTTAATGAAATAGGCATATTTTCCATAATTCAGCGTAATAACATCAAATAAAACACAATTTCAAATTACTTTTTGCTCAAAATGTCTAATCTATGATGCATTTATCCTGAAAGCAAGGGCTTACCTCTCATTATCCGTCTATAAATTCAAAGGCCCTGTAAGTCTGAGACACACCCCCTTATATATTAGATTGTCAATATAAGGATTTATTTAATTTTATCCGAATTATTCTAAACATGGATATTTCTTTATCCGTTATTTGTAAATATAAACCCAAAAATCCTTATTTCTACCACATTTTATATCAAGTTTTGAATTTCTGAAGAATTAGAATACACACAAGCGTTTTTTTTATATTATTTATTTATTTATTTATCTGATTCTATTTTTCATTTTTGGTAGTTTGTGAATAAAAAAAATGTTCATTGTATCATAATTTTACGATTGCTTTTTGTTAAATCATTTTTTAAATCTTCGGAAATTGGCTACTTAAAATATTATAGATGTGTCGCAGTTTAATAAACTCTTTGCTTTAGCTAAATGCATTTTACAAGTTTAAGATAAACTGTGGAAGCAAGAAACGAAAGTTCCAGTACTGTTTTATCCTATGATGCGTTTGTCACGATGAACAGATGCATATATATATATACCTATGATTCTAATATGAATTCAGAATTATACGCATTTTATATTTTTTTTGTTAGACTGTATGTTTCACCACTTCAGAGATGTATCCCAAGGAGGGGGATAGCTTCTTATGTATGAAAAGAAAGTAAATGGGGTAAATGTCAAGGAGACAACATCCCATATCCAGGTTTAAACGACCCAAAACAAAGCATCTAGGGTCATCGTACGGTCTTCAACACAGTGAGGAACCTCACACCATATAGCAAGCCCTAAATGGCCCCAAAATGGTAAAAAAGTGAATAAATCAATGGAAACAAACCACATCCAATAACCCAAATATCAAGAAACTAAAATTTTATAAGAAGACACGGACAAGCCAGTCACCAACATATTCCTGACTTGGGACAGGCAATTGCGATGGGGTAAACTCGTTTTCTTGGATCCACCCCCCCCCCCTATGTGTGGTGAATGCAAACCCTCCCCCTATGTGTATAGGTAAATGTAAACGGGAACGTTCGGCAAATTCGGGTGCTTATTTTACAAATTCTAGCATTTGTTAAGTATTCATATTTACCCTTGTCATTTTAATTTGGTTGTATTTTCAACACTTCTTGTCATTGATTGGACCGAATCTTTCCAGTGAGTATAACAGTTGTCAGATGATGTGTTCAAAAATGGAATCCAATTGAACCAATTTTATTATGAATTAACAAATTAACCGAATTTATTTTGAAACTTGCAATATCCAAATTTTACAAAATTTTGTTTAAAACTAAAGAGTATCTCCCTCATGCATAGTTCTGTCCTTAGTTGAATTTTGGCTTTTCTATTTAGATCTCATTAGTTATTTGTTCCCTGTCAGCTTTGAGGCGTTTATTGGTTTATGGACTTCCAAATATTTTGATTTTATCTGCACTGAAGAAACATAAGTTGTCGAAATGCGCATATGCAGAAACTAAATTAACAGTAATTTCGGTATTTTGTTATTTAAATACGTCAGTTAACTGGATGGTTAAAATGCAAAATAAATTCATACTGTACCTTTAGTTATAATTAGTGTTTTTATGCCCCCGTGAAACGAAGTTTCGGGGGCATATAGTTTTTGGTCTGTCTGTCTGTTTGTCTGTTTGTCCACAAAAAACTTTAACATTGGGTATATCTTTTGAATGGTAAGTGATATGGCTTTCATATTTTGCATGTGCATTCCTTGTGGCAAGACCTTTTAATTAGAACCAGAATAGTTGACCTTGTGACCTTGACCTTGGGCTGTGAACAACTGCATAAAAACTTTAACATTGAGTATACTAGTATCTTTTGAATGGTAAATGATAGGGCTGTCATATTTTGCATGTGTATTCCTTGTGGCAGGACCTTTCAAACGATACCAAAATTTTGGATCTCTCGACCTTGACCTTGACATGTGATGGACTTTTTGAAAAAAATAATAAACTTTAAGATTGGGTATATCTTTTGAATGGTAAGTGATATGGCTTTCATATTTTGCATGTGCATTCCTTGTGGCAAGACCTTTTAATTGGTACCAGAATAGTTGACCTTGTGACCTTGACCTTGGCCTGTGAACAACTGCATAAAAACTTTAACATTGAGCATATCTTTTGAATGGTAAGGGGACGACCATTCGATAATGAGGGGTGGGCTTGGAAGATTTATTTCTGTCAGATTATTTATTTTGTGATATGAGCAAGTCAGAATATTTATTTTCAGTGTAACAAAGGGCAGAATATTTATTTTAAGGTCAGATTATTATTTATTTTCAGGTATTACATGAGGAAAGATTATTTATTTTCCACAGTGTTAAGGCAAGAATATTTATTTTCAGTTCAAAGAGGGACAGATTATTTATTTTCAAAATCTTCCAAGCCCGCCCCTCAAAATCAAATGGTCGCCCCCTAAGTGATAGTTCTTTCATACTTTGCATGTGTATTCCTTGTGGAGAGACCTTTCAGTTTGTACCAGAATATTTGACCTTGAGACCTTGACCTTGGCATGTGATTGTCCGGTAAAATTTCACCAAAAAATGAAATTATATATATGTATATAGAAATTAAACTCATTTATGATGAAATGTTTCTTGATATCTATAGAAATTTTTTTTGTAAAAAATATTTTTAAATCATTTAGCATATTTTCTTCATTTATTCACTTTCGTTTTACATGTATCTATATATGTATTATATATATCAAGGATGAGGGATGTTACTAAAAATATCTATTATTTCATTTCTTCTCCTCTGTGTATACCTCCACTTTTGGGGAACCAGTATTGATGATCCCTGGTGTAATCAAAGTACTGATAACACTGATAAACAGAACACAATGAGTTGGCTATAAATGTTCCAAAAA
>MJUU01058727.1:41172-59935 GCA_002080025.1 Modiolus philippinarum | reverse complement strand
TGCCGGTACCAAGTCCGGCTGTCCCGAGTTCCTATCGTTGTTTATGTTTGTCTTTTGTATTTTATTGTGGGTTTTTTTCTTGTGCAGTTCCTATTTACTTTCTGGCATGTGGCTATGTTTTTCGGCCATTGTAGGTGTTTCCTGTTATCTTTTTTATTCCATTTTTCAAGCTGACAAATTCATGTGTTTCTTTCAGCAGAACCCGTCTTTACAAGTAGCATTTGCAATTTATCCAGCTGAATGACTGATTTTAATGAAACGTAATCAAATGTTATTACTATGAACCTTCTGTTTTAGGATTGGCTGAATCTGACAGTAATTTTATTATATGTATTTTTTTATATTTCATTTGATAGATCCCAAAAATATTAACACAAAAATAAAAACTTGTGCAGTTCCTTTAGAGATTTATGAACACAGTTTTTCTACTTTCAATCTGCTTAGTTATTTGTTACCACTGGATCGATGCTTCTGCTGGTGGACTGTTAGTCCCCGAGGGTATTCAACACGTAGCCAGTTCTTCTGTGCTGACCCGAAAGCCGGTTTTATTTGGAAACTTGCAATATCTATTTTTTTTAAATTTTGTTGAAAGTACAGAGTATTTTCTCATGCAAAGCCCTGTCCTCAGCTGATTTTCGCTTTCCATTTAGATCATATTGGTTTTCTGTTCTCTATCAGTTTGAAACATCTTTGAGTTTATGGTCTTCCAAATGTTTAGATTTAATATGCATTGGAGAGACATAAGTTGTCCGAATGGACATGCACAGAAATTAAATTTACAGTAATTAATGAAGGAAAGATAACAGGAAACACTTACAATGGCCGAACATTACAATCACATGCCACAATCCACCAGGGAACTGCACAAGAAAACAATAAAATGACAAAAGAAAAACATAGACAACGATAGGAAACCGGGATAGCCGGACTTGGTACCGGCACTAGCAACAACTAACGGAAGGGTTAAACCGGTATATGGTAAGTTGGGTATTTAGTTATCTGTTGTGTTCGATTCTACTGTCATTGACGGATTTTTATTTTGAAGAAGACAAATGTGATGATTTTAATTTCCTAATTGTAAACTTAACCATTACCTACCTCCCCGGCGTACGGTGTGTATATTTCACTGTTTATTCGTTTTTGTTGAGGATTTAAATGCCTTTACGAAGTATGGATCATTGAGTTTTCATTTTTTCCGATTGTTTTGTACCATTTTTCCTGACGAAGTTATTCGTTTATTTTGTTGTTGCCCTTTTTATACTGTGAAACACTGTCTCGGTTCAGGAATCGGTTCTAGTTTGTTGCATTCGTCTCTTCAGTTCTTTCAAAAATTCTGTGGTCGTCATCATTACATCATAGGCTGATATGAAGTGTTGGTTTCACAAACAAAAAAGACATTTTAAGTTATATTTGACCTCTTCCCAGACTTCACATAACCGGTTTGAATTTGCCCTGAATGACGCACTGACAGTGTTCGAGTGTTGTTTGCGGAATTCAATAAAACAATTCCCCGTGGTACAGATGTATGCTCTTTATTTTTCTTAAATATGGTGTACCTTTACATGAGATAATATCTCATGTGTACACTTTGTTCAATTGCTATAATCTGAATTTATGTAAATTCTAAAACCATAGGATTAACTCCCTCCATCGTAGTTTTGTCCTTAGCTAAATTTGATATTATTGATTATTCGGATTTCGTTTAGTTTTATGCATTTTAAACACTTTTTGAAATTATGGTGTTCTGGTGCTGCTGATGAGGAATTAATTTCCGAAATGGCCATACAGCTCATTTAAATTATTGCAGTTGGAGTTGGCATGTGTGTTATGGTCTCATTTTCATTTAATCCATATCCTTTCGTAAAATATTTAATACAGGAGTTTGTCTCTTATTGCAGTGTGGAGTTGGTAAAACAATTCCCCCTGGTAGAGATGTATGCTCTTTATTTTTCTTTAAAATGGTGCACTTGTACATGAGATAATATCGCATATGTACACCTTTTTTGAATTGCTATTATCTAAATTAATGTAAATTCTAAAACCTCGGGATTAAATCCCTCCATCGTAGTTTTGTCCTTAGCTATATTTGATATTATTATTTATTCGGATTTCGCATTTGCATTTTACACACTTTTTGAAATTCTGGATTTCTTATGTTTGGGTTCTGGTGCTGCTGATGAGGAATTTATTTCCGAAATGGCCATACCGCTCTTTAAATTATTGCAGTTGGAGTTGGCTTGTGTGTTAAGGTCTCATGTTCATTTACTCCATACCATTTCGTAAAATATAGCACCTTGTGTCATTCTTGGTTGTTTTTTTGAGTTCACACTTTGAGTACCTTAGTTTGTAGTGTTCTAAGTTTAATGAATGTATCGTTTACTTGGTCTTTCAGCCTTCTTTTTTGTGACTTTCTGGCGTTATGTTATAAATAACAAAATACCGAATTTACTGTAAATTTTCTTTCTCCATGTAGCAATTTCGACAACTAATGTCTCGTTAGTGCAGATAAAATCAAAGCATTGGAAATCCAGAAAACGGTCTAAATAGAAAGCCACTATGTTCCTTTGATATTCTGCTGTCGTTATTTCGTAACTGTAATGATATAAGATTCCCCGGTAGAACAGATATTTGGCATATTTTAGTGTTTTACAATTCTAAAATTTACGTTCTCATTAAGTCCCACAAACAATAATGACTGATGGGCATACTTTCTTTTTTCAAGTAGTGTGTAGTGATCGTAAGAGATTTTTTTGAGTGAATACTTTTTACTGCAAAGTTTGTTCGTTCTTGTTTCTATGGTTTCTGTTCTGACTATTTTTTGTATGTCATGCTCAAATTTTAGTTCCCATTCCTATGCAAGATTGAACCCACAACGTTTGATATACTTATGTGTATGTGAATGAAATAAAAAGGACAACAGGAAACGCCTACAATGGCTAAAAATTATAATTACATGCCACAATCTACAATGGAAGTACACAGGAAAAACACAAATAAGACAAAAGACAAACGTAAACAACAATAGGAACTCGGGACAGCCTGACGTGGTACCGGCACTAGCAAACGCCAGCGGTAGGGTTAAACCGGTTTATGGGTACCCAAACCTCCCCCATTATCTGTTCCGTTTTCGTATAGTTTAGTAATACGAATAAAACCAAATACAGGTAGACTACTCACTCCATGACCACAATCTTGAAAGGAGAGCATATGAAAATACGTAATTTTGAAAGAGGGGTCAAGGGGTGCTTGCTGCTAATCTGCAGGCTAGCTAAAGGAGCCTAGTCTGCTGGTAAAACACTGTTGCACTACGGGCTAAAAATCAAATTAAAAACTTCAAGAATCATGATTTGGTCAAGAATCATCATATATTTCAGTAGACATCGGCAGTATCAGTGAGAAGCCAGTATGTATGTAATCAAAATTTTCAGGTCACTAGATCTCAAAGCTTATCTAAAAGATGCAAGCAGACTATCTTGTCAATATCCCATATAATGTAAAGAATGTAAGTTACGTCCCAGTTTTTGCGGATTTTCTGGAATACCGTAAAACAAGGATTAGAAATGCCCTAAGTAAAAAGCTGTTTGCGAGTAACGCCATATTTAGATATTAAATATTCATATCTGTTATAAAACTTCTTAAAGGTATTCAACAAATTTTGAAATCTATATCCCTGTTGTAAAAGTTTTGCTGTGATAGTAACGTTACGTTCATTAAAATCGTCAAGAGTAGAACAAAAACGTGCGAATCGTACTTGTTCAGAAATGTACACAATATTGTTTTTGATTTACTTATGGTCAAAGTGAAAAAAAAGTTTTATATAGTGACTTTAAAACAATATGAGCTATATTCATTCAAAGTTGAAGTTTTCAAAATGCATTAATTGCATTCATATGTCCAGTACCGTTTAATGCACAAGAACGTCACAATATTCATTCTCAAATTAATTTTTCTTACGAAGCTGATCAACACTGATACATAATATAACCGATACACTATATACTAGATGAAAAACGGCAAACAACATAGCAACCTTTGAGTTGTTATTACTCCCATCTAGGTCTTTGTCTCTTTGACATATTCCTCGTTTCCCTTCTTCTATTTGATCTCAATACTAGAAAAAAACAAGCAATGTGACCAAATCTTTTCAGTATAGTACATATCTGTCCTTGTTATTGTCTAAATTCTAGCAATATCAAATTAAACAAACTTTTATTCAAAGCTAATGAGTATCTCCCTCTGGCAAAGCTGTGCGATTAGCTGATTTTGGCTTTACTATTTAGGTCCTACTGGTAATTTGTTCTCTGTCAACTTTTGCACATATTTCGGTAATTATCAAATGTTTAGATTTTATCTGCACTTAAGATACATAAGTTGTCGAAATGTGCATATGCAGAATTTAGAGTAATTTTGGTATTTTGTTGTTTGGTAGAAAACTTTACAAGGATGTTTGAGAAGTAACATGCACCATGTATTTTGAATTGGTTTTTTCTATGGGGTAAGAAAATGACAATGACTAATCAGCTACATATTTTAACATCATATTCTAGCTGACTGTGTGACGGTAGCAACTCATGAAGCAGATCATGCTCACCCTCCGGTACATCCTTCAGTTTTTGTAAAGGTTAACACTGCTAGTGCTTCCTGTTTGCTCTTGTTTATTAGTTTTGTCATAATGTCTCAATTTGTGCTAAATTGTCATGTTTTCGGAGCTGAACTTATAATGTCCTATTTCTCCCCTTTTGCTTCGGTGTTACAACGTGTAATATGACACGTTTTCGTTTATGATTCTTAAATATTACATATATCGTGATGACAGTATCAAATCATTTAATACATTTGATATATAATTATAAAACAGAGTTTTGTCGTCAATAAAAGAATATCAAATTTTCGACTTATGTCTTATTAGTAACATTATCCTCATGGATTGATTCAAGTCTGAAAGACGAGGAGTAGGCATGATTTGTGTATTAGTGTTTATTAGTGTTTTTAGTGTTTATTTTGAGATGATGAACAATTAGGGTAAAACACAAGAAATAGCTGGAATATTCTTACATTAGCAAGCGTTTAGTCTTCAAATAAGACCAAAAAAAATAAAGATAACAGAAACACTTACAATGGCTAAAAAACACCATCAGATGCCACAATGTACCGAGGAACAGCACAAGAAAAAAAGTAAATAAAAGACAACGATAAATAAACAACGATAGGAGCTCGAGACAGCCGGACTTGATACCGGCACTAGAGAAAGCCAGCGGTAGGGTTAAACCGTTTAATGGGTACCCAAACCTTCCTTTCTCTTTTCTATTACCCTATAGTAAAAGAAGCAAAGCATACGAATAAAAAACAATACATGTAGAGTTCTAACTCAATGACCACTATCTTGAAAAGGAAAAGGACAAAACGAAATTTTGAAAGATGGATACGCACAATAAAATATTTAGAAAAAAATGATCGAGGGAGATAAATCAATTTAAAATGGCATATCTTGGTAAAAAATGTGTGTTTCGACCTGTTGACATAGCTTTCAACAACGTTGCTATCGTCTGAAACAAATACTATATCAATGTCCACCAAAACGAATTGGACAATTCAAAAACTTTCAGACGTCCCAACTGGGACGAAAAAAACGTTAACAAAACAACATTTTAAGGATACATATAAATAATAGTTTACCTGTATTGGGTTTTATTTGCATGTTTATTATACTATAGGGAAACGGGATAGAGAAAGGGGATATTTGTGTACCCATAAACCGGTTTAACCCTACAACTGCCGGTACCAAGTCCGGCTATCCCGAGTTCCTATCGTTGTTTATGTTTGTCTCTTGTTTTCATTATTGTTTTTTTTTGTGAAGTTTGCTTGTAAATTGTGACATGTTATTGTAGTTCCTGGCCATTGTAGGCGTTTGCTGTTGTCCTGTTTTTTTTTGTAATGCTTAAAAATCCACCTAAAGAGAACACCTTGCCTACCATGGGTTCCTAAGCTTCACAAAAATCCCTTCAAACATCGTTTTATCTTGACATCTAGTACGATTTATCCATCCATTTAACTAGTTCACTTTCTTCTATAAAGGAGCTGATTTTTAAATACTGTGAAAACACTTATGGTGTTAATTAATTTTGGAGTTTGAAAAATTCTATTGAAGTTTTAGATAAACTTAAATCAATTCAAAAACCAGTTTCATCCATTGACAGTTGATTTTTTCACACCCCTTCCATATAATTTGATTAAATCCAAATTGGGACAAATTATTAAATGGTGTTTTAAATTTTCTCGTCTGTAGTTCATTTGTTCTAGCAAAACGCAAGGATTCTTCTCTAATATTACAGTTGGATGCAGTCATAATCTCTCACGAAATTAACTTAGAACTGTTGTATTGACTGCTCTAAGTTAACTTAAAATTGTTCTAAAACGGCTCTAAAGCAGTCATAAACGTAGTCATTTTGTAGAATTGTTCTAAAGACGCGGTCATTGTCAAGAACAGTTCTAAAAACAGTTATTGTCAAGAACAATTCTAAAAACGGTCATAACCTGTTCTAAAAGTAGTCATTATCATGGGTTGTTCTAAAAGCAGTCATGGTCAGGAGTGGTTCTAAAACCAGTCATAGCTAAGAACTGTTCTGATTAAGAATAAATCATTCCGAAATTACTGAGATATTTCTGTGACTACTATATTAGTCCCAGGATACTTATACCAAGGACGTATATATTAACGTAATAGACTAAAAGAATAAAAAGATCGTTCAAATCTGGGACTAATATATTAAGACCAAGTACATATAAATAACATGTTTAATTTTTTTTTTAATAGGAATTTAAAACCGCAGGTGGCTACTGTGGCTTTTCTCTTTGTATTAAGTAATCGTAACATGACAAGAAGTTTCATGATTACCGGCATCAATATTATATCAACTGAAGAAAATGTCCCTTTTTCCATATGTTTGTAGTCAAATTACAGTAAGTTTATTGAATTCAGGCATTGATATTATACCGGTTGCAGAAAATGTATCTTTTGCCCTCTGTTTTTAGTCAAATTAAAGGAAGTTTCTTGTCTACTGGCAGCGTTATAATATTGATTGCAGAAAATGTCCCTTTTGCCCTCGGTTTTTGGTCAAATTACAGTTTGCCTAGTGATTGCCGGCATTGCTTTTATGTCGATTGCGTAAAATGTCCCTTTTGCCATATGAATTTATTCTAATTACATTAAGATTTCTGATTGCAGGTATCGATATTATATCGATTGCAGAAATGTCCTTTTTGCTCTGTTTTTTTATAAAATTATATGAGTTTCATTATTGCTGGCATAGATATTTTATCGATTGCAGAAAAAGTCTTTTTTGCCATGTTTTTATTCAAATTAAAGGTAGTCAATTGATTGCGGGAGTGGATATTATATCGACTGCAGAAAGTTACCCTTTTGCCACAGTTTTTTCAAATCACAGGACGTTTTAAGATTGAAGGCATCGATATTATATCGATTGCGAAAAATGTCCATTTAGCCATACAATTTTATTCAAATTAGATTGAGCTTCATGATTTGGGGCATCGATTTTATATCGATTGAAGAAATGTCCCTTTTGCCATCTGTTTTTAGTCAAATAATTGTTAGTTTATTGATTGCGGGCATTGATATTATACCGATTGCAGAAAATGTTCCTTCCGTAGTGCGACAGTGTTTTACCAGCGGACTAGGCTCCTTGAGTTAGCCGGTAGTTTAGCGGCGAGCACTCTTTGACCCATCTTTCAAAATTACGTTTTGTCCCCCCNGGGTTTTATTCGTATGTTTATTCTACGATAGGGAAACGGGACAGAGAAAGGGGAGGTTTGGGTACCCATAAACCGGTTTAACCCTACCGCTGGCTTTTGCTAGTGCCGGTACCAAGTCCGGCTGTCCCGAGTTCCTATCGTTGTTTATGTTTGTCTTTTGTATTTTTATTGGTTTTTTTTTTTCTTGTCCAGTTCCTATTTACTTTCTGGCATGTGGCCATTGTAGGTGTTTCCTGTTATCTTTTTTATTCCTTTTGCCATATGTTTTTAGTCAAATAACAGTGAGTTTTTTTATTGCTGGAATTGACATTATATTGATTGCGGAAAATGTCGCTTTTGTCATCTGTTTTTAGTCAAATTACAGTAAGTTGCATGATTGGGGGCATTGATATTATGTCGATTTCGGAAAAGGTCCCTTTTGACATATAATTTTATTCAAATTATATTGAGTTTCATGGTTGCGGGCATCGATATTATGTCGATTGAAGAAAATGTCCCTTTTTGCATATGGTTTTGTTCAAATTATATTGCGTTTTATGATTGCGGGCATCGATATCATGTCGATCGCAGAAAATGTCTTTTTTCCATATGTATGGAAAGCGCGAAGCACAGAAATAGAAAAACTCAATTTAAGTTACTGAAACTTAGTTTTTCTCAACTGAAGGTAGTTCGAGCCTAATAAAAATATCAGACAGATTTTTTTTTTATTTTAAGATATTTTGTAGTTCTTAGCCCATTTGTTCAAAAAATAAAATAAAAAAAAATGATATGTCACCGATCATCTTTTCCTTTCACCAGGCTTTGAAAATCAGGCCAAATTCAGTATTTTTCAGCAATATTTACAAAGAATATATAGGGAACTGTGAGAACATGCTTATTGTTTAACTTTCATATGAAATAAACATCAGACAGATTTTTTTTATGTTTTGCATTTCAGAGGTATACATTTCAACTACAAGTTGAGCTGATAGAATCTATATGTCACCGTTTGATTAAGAGAAATATTTTATTAAGTTTACGAAAAAGACAATATTTATGGTAAAAGGGAAATAATTCGCGGGAAAGTGTATGTTAATCTATAATGACGTCACAATGAAAAGGCCAAATAAGGAATATTCCGGCTTGAAAATCAAGTCAATTCCGTATCCGACTTATGTTTCGCAAATGCGCTAATCGAATGCGCCGTGTATTAGTGTCGATCTACATTAAGTTCAATTTAAGTTACTAAATTCGAATTAACGCTACTTAAAATGAGTTTAAGTAATTTTTGTTGTTCCCGCGCTGTTAACGCTAGTTAAAACACCGAAAATGTATTAACAGAACTTAATGATAGTTAGTTGCATAATTCAAATTAATGCCACTTAAATTAAGCGTTTTTTATTGAACTGAATTTAAGAAGAGTAAAACTTTGTTTTAGAAACTTTTTCTTCTATTTTTTGTGGTTCGCGCATGCATTAACTCTAAGTAGCGTTTTCCACTAAATTAGTTAATAGCCGAAGTACTGTTTGAAACAACCATTTTGATTGAAAAAAGGTTTGTTTTAGACTTAGGAATGTAAAAGAATTTTTTATCTTTTGTAATTTTTTTTTCAATTTTCCATCCGAATTTGGATTTATGAAATGCCTAATAATCTTTAAATAAATAATCTTTCTTGTCGATTCCTTTTTTAAAGATCTTGCTTTTTTTTTTGCGTGTGTGTGGTTTTAAAAAGTGTCAATACTGTCATGTGTGTAACTAACGCTAATTATATAGATAAGATCTATAAAAAAATAATACCCTGTAAAAAGGTAAACATTTCAAATTTCGATCAAAAGGGTCTATCAAGATACCTTACTTAACAATTTCGTACGAGTGAATTGAAAATGACATTTTTATTACCCTTATTATTAAATATATTTTCACTGAAAGAAACAAGATTCCTGATCATCCAGTGAATTTGACTCATTACCACGATATAACTGAAATGAAAATTCAATTATGTATTTATTCGGAATAGCACAGCAATAGTTTCTAGCCTGATCAAAGTTCAGTAGAGATTTCAACCAATTCTCAATCAACTGGATATATCAATAACCAATTCTCAATCAACCAAATACTTAAATAACCAATTCTGAATTAATTGAAAATATTTATGATTAATATTTAATGATTAATTAATGAAATAATTACAACACATTATCTGGTTGGTAAATTTGTCATGGCTTTAATAATCAATTAACAAATATATCAATGTTCAATCAAGAAAAAACAATTGTCCATCAATAAATGATGAAAATAAATATTATTGGGCGATCCAATAGAAATAATACCACTGGGCGATCCAAAGTGGTTATAACTGTTTTTCATCAAATTCAGCCATCACAATTACATTCAGTCCATTGTTGAATAACACCAATTCAGAATAGCTATGTTGATTTCTCAGCCACGACGGGTAACTCAAATATAAAGAATATAAAGAGCAGTAACTGTTGTATGGGTGGGGGAGGTGGGCATTGGAATGTTAAATGTTGTTCCTCGTGCAAAAATGACCAAATGTATCGAGTAGACCGTTTAAATACCCCCTGAGGCCGCTTAGCTTATTGATGCGAATTAGGCTTAAATCAAGAACTATTACGAATAATTATAATAACCAAATTTAATTTCATTAAATTACATTATTAAATATATTCTCATCGAAAGAAAACAAGACACCTTTAGACAATACCCCAAAATATCTCTTTAAAGAATCTTTTAGATTCGTTTTTGATCACTTAACAGAAAACAACCTCAAAGTATTTAGATGGAAATTATTAAATTTCATACTTCCTTCAAAATATTTACTTTTTCAGTGGAAAATATGTCAAAATAATTTTTGCAACTCATGCCGCAACGAAGTTGAAGACTACACACATTTTTTCTTCACATGTCACATATTAGAAAGTTTTTGGACTAAAGTCAATTATTTATTAAAAGAAGTAAACATTGAAAACAAGATAAAACTCAAACATGTAGTGGTAGGATACAAAATTAATGATGTTAAATATAATGATCTAAATTATTTTCTTACAATTTTAGCCTTTAGTATATATAAAGGCTATTATGTTTCTGAGCAAAAAACTAAATATATTGATTATTTTCAACTATTTAAACAAGAATGTGAAAAAAGAAAAAAATATTTCCAAGATAGTTCTTTGTTAAGAAATATATATAAAAATCTATAGTGGTTCAGATATAGACTTAGGCATAAAAATATGACAATTTTGAAATTGATTTATAAATCTTTGTATAATATCTATAAATATAATTATATTATGAATTATGAACATGTATGAATTGATTATTATCCTGGATAATCAATCAGATTTCACAGGAATGCTTCATTGTAGCTAGGTCAATGAGGTATGAATGTAACTAGCTTCTTGTTGAATAAATATATTTATTTGGAAAAAAAAGAAAGAAAACAAGAAACCTAATCATCCAATGAATTTGACTCATTACCACGATATAACCGAAATGAAAACTCAATTATGTATTTATTCGAAATAGCACAGCAATAGTTCCTAGCCTGATCAAAGCTCAGTATAGATTTCAACCAATTCTAAATCAATTGAATATATCAATAACCAATTCCCAATCAAACAAAGACTTAAATAACCAATTCTCAATTAATTGAAAATATTTATGATCAATATTTAATGATTAATTAATGAAATAATTACAACACATTATCTGGCTGGTAAATTTGTCATGGCTTTAATAATCAATTAAGAAATATATCAATGTTGAATCAAGAAAAAACAATTGATGAAAATAAATACTATTGGGCGATCCAATAGAAATAATACCACTGGGCGATCTAAAGTGGTTAAAACTTTTTTTCATCAAATTCCGCCAATGAGAATACTTTTAGAATTTAAAGTATGATCACCGCCACAATTTGGGAAAAATACCAGACAAAAAAGCAGCTTAATAATAAGGGTAGGTTTGAATGTACGGATATTTAAAAAAAATGTCACCAATGCACCCTGTATTGCATTAATAAAGATGTCATTACCAGTAAATGACAAATGTGTTCCATCAGCATGAAAAAGTGCTGGAAGCTTGTCATCAAAATCTGGATACTTAATTACATAGCAATTTCTTTTTAGCAAATATGATCGGACATAACGGTTGATACGTTTCCTGACGTTTTCCATTCTAGTTATGTTTTTTGACATGCGCCATTTTATACGTGGCAAAATTGACGACCATATGATAGGACACCCTGGTAGTATTTCTATAAATAATGATGCAAATGTGACTTTCATTACGTAAGTAAGTAAACCACAGGGTGTTTCTGCATGCCCGATCATTCCCTCCACAGTGTATAAGTACTGCACTAGGACGACCGTACAAGTTCAACAGACCTTGAATAAGTGACATCAAATGCCTCCACCTCATTTTACTCATTCCCACCCATACAAGTTGGACTCTATAAGGTTCAAGTCCTAGGTTTCTACCAGTAGGTCGATGGGTAGTATGTTCAGCCGCTCTTCTGATCAATGAGCTACCAACAATCCACACTGTATGCCAACCTAAAATAGACTAAAACTACATAACCTAATATAACGTTGAAATGAGTTAGAGCTCCACCGGCCCTTTCTTTTTATGTCATCCTCGTTAAAACCAAGCATTGCATAATAGGTGGCTGCTCCAATTCTAAAAGAATGCGTATTTATTCTGTTAATACTATAACCTAAATATTGTAGTGATGAGTGGAGTGCTGATAGGAATAAAGTTCTTGTAAATATATTGTGATTAGGATGACAAAATAGAGGTCCATTTAATTTTTGCCTAATGTTTAAATATGCCTTTAGTGCAGAGTGTGTACTAAAAGGTAGATTATCATAAATCTTTAAAAGACAAGATTTCCTAAATTGGTCTGTTTTTGAATATCTTAACCGTAATGATAAGGTTTTTTCCTTATCAAATTTGATGTCATTATATTGGATAATTTTTTCGAGATCGTTTGAGTTTGTGCCGGCAAATTTTCCCACTCTTAAAAAAGCAGAGAAGGCAAGTGCAAAGGCAGACATTAACAGGACTGCCTCGTAACGTGACGGACACACATGTACTAAGGCAGTAGGAAACTGCTTCATCATTTTTATTGTTATCGGTAATCTTATATCAGCTGTACCATATAATTTGTTCATCCCTTTTAACATGTACTTAACAATAAATGATAAAATGCTGTGTAGTGTCCTGTAGACTTTTCGATTTTAGACAAAAACTTAATGCAGACACATATGATTTTGCTGTTGAAGGTGCGTACGAATTGTAAGCTAAAAATGCAATAAAACTTGAAATATAATTAACAGGGGAGGCCATATTTCCCCAAGATTATGGTCAACACGAAACTGCTTAAATGTAGACAATCCAGTTTCATAGGAATTCCATGTACTTGCAGATAATGACGCAAGAAATATTGCATTTGCTTCTACCACAAAAGCTTCAAGAACTCCACAGGGATTTGACAAGGACAATGGTACGCATATGGTGCCAGCTTTCTGAACTGTTCGACCTTTCCACGAGAAATATAATCCGCAATTTTATCAGAAGATGAAGAAATGTGTTTTGCTTTTAATTGCACATTTGACATAAAAGTCCAGTAGACGATAAATCTAAGCAATGTCATAACTCTTTCAGATTTTGCAGATTTATTATTGAGTATGTATACTACGGCTTCATTGTCACAGAAAAACATAACTTTTTTCTTTTGTAAGGAGTGACCCCACAGATATATAGCTAAAGTTATGGAAATTAGTTCTAAATAAGTAATGTCTTTGAGAACGGGTGTATTTGTCCATGTTGCGGGCCACTGAATGAAGGCCCATTTTCCTGCAAAAAATGCCGCGCATCCTCTACTTGAACCCCCTGCACTGTCTGTATATAATTCTAGATCAGTTTTCTCTGGGATGTACGAAATACCATTGAAATCATTTAGGAACTCATTCCATACTAAAAGATCACATTTTATTTTTTTAGTCACCCTTACGAAATGATGGGTTTTTTTTTTGCTTTGTTAGTAGATGCATATATACGTCTAGAAAGTGCTCTTCCTACAGGAAGCGCTTTTGTACAAAATGCTAGGGAACCTGCTAAATATTGGATTGTTCTCAAAGTTACATTTGCTTTTCCCAAAACAAAACTTATCTTGTCTTTTAATTCAGAAATTTTATTTTCGGGGATTTTTATAATCATGTTGACTGTGTCGATTGTCAGACCTAAATATTCTATGACTGTCGTCGGAGTTACGGTTTTTTCATTTGGAACTGGAACATTTAACCGATTACATACATCGAAAAAGTCGTCTAAGAGAAGTTGGCAGTCATTTGTTCCTGCAGAACCCGCAAAGAAAAAATCGTCCAAGTAGTGATCCACACTTTCATTATTGCTCCTTTTTTTAACGGCCCAATCAATAAAGGAGGAAAATTTCTGGAAATATGAACACCTTTGTGATAACCCCATCGGAAGCATTTTATCTATGTAAACGTTTCCATTAAAATACATGCCTAGCAAATCGAACGACCCGGGGTAGATAGGAAGAAGCCTAAATGCCGATTTAATGTCAGTTTTTGCACAGAGGACATTTTCTCCAAGGCATTGAACAATTGTAATGGCGTTATCAAAAGGTGAATACTTGACCGTCGAAAAACAAGGATCAATGTAAGAATTTATTCCTTGACCAGTTGGATATGGAAGATGTGTTATAAGCCTAAAGCCTTCTTTTTTGAGGGGGAGACAGCAATTGGACTACATCTGAGATTTGATATTGGGCGATGCGAAAATGGACCCATTATTCTACCGAGATAAATCTCACTTTGAATTTTTTTCAACGGCATATCAGGGTATTCGTTAACGGATTTTAAATTAATAAAAACAATGGGAGTACGAGGTGTTGTATAATTTATTTTAAATCCATTTGTAAAACCATCGATCAAAATTTTTGCGCTATCAATGTCGGGATAATTCATCAACATATCCCGCAAGTGACTTGTATTTACAGGCGATTTTCCAAGGGAACAAATGTATGCTTTTCCTACATCTTCAATTTCAAAAGTTTACTAAATCATTTAATTGTTACAGGCGGCATTTGCCTCACAATTTGGTTGGGTCTTTGCAAAATTTGGTTATTCTGATATACTGTACCCCTTAATTGCGGACGTGTTGTGTTTGGGATACTAAGTTCTATCAATACTAGGATGTTAAAGCAAACATTTGATGCCTGATGTTTGTACTGACAGTTTACTCTCATACAATTACCTTTGAAATTATAACCATAACAGTGAAATTTTGACGTTTTTTGTGTATTATAATTTGTGTTGTTTACAAATGTAGTTATAAAACGTAGCAAAAGTTCTCCCTCAATGCTAGCCCAATTTTTTGTTGTGTTTCTAGAAACCCTTAGTCGGAACTTTTGATCGTATAACAGCCATCTTGACGATGGACTTTCTTCGGCTATATTTCTTATAATAAACAGATACCTCAAAAGTTCGTTGGCTTTTGAAGGATGATTTTCTATAGCTACCATTATATAATTTAAAAAAGCATATGTTGTCAATGACCTTCATTTTTTTTACCCGTTGTTGTTATACAAGATTTCCATCTTGCACTTCTAAATTACAAGTTTTTTGGTCAACGTTACTTTCAAAATTTTGTCTTAAAAATCGTGCCAAATCCACGTATTCAAAATTCCACACCTTTTGTTTTAAAGTTTGTGAAATAAAAAATAATCAGTCTCATTCGTGAAACTAGGAATAAGAAGTGGATCATTTTGAGAAACAGGGTTGTCAAAATTGCAAATATCTAAAGGTATAATATTACCCTGTGACTGTGCTGCTTGATTTGTCGCGTTAACTGGTTCCTTTTTGTCTAGGTAAAGCTGGTGCAGGGTCAGGATTTTGATTGTTAACTGGTAAATCTGGTTTGTCATGAACTAGAGGTAAATGCCTCTGTTCTTCAGGCACTTGTGGTTCATGTTGGATCACACCCGGGTTTTGCCGTCTGTTTTGCCCCACATGCTGTCCTGCTTGGTCATGGGGCATAAGTGCATACGGTTGTCGGCGATCTCTACCTTACTGGCGTCTAGGTAACAAATCTGTACGAATGATGTATTGAATAAAGATATGCACTTAATAAGTGACTATCTTTTCTTACATGCACATCAATAAATCGATCAATCAATCAATCAGTCAATCAATAGATGTCTGTATTCGTGTTATTCATAATGGATTTTGTTTGTTACACGTAATAATGAGTTTGCATACCGGCGAAACGTATCTGACGTACCAGTCAATTTAAAATGTGAAAATTCGGTTTTTTAATCGGTTTTGCTCATGATGGACAATGATATGAAAAGTGTGGGTATTTGAAATTAATTTATTATTTGAGAGTTTGCATCGGCAGGGATAATACTAGTAGTAAAATAGAATATGTGCATTGACACATAACTCAACATGTTACGTTTGCTGGCCTACCACAGCATGCAACGACACGTATAAATATCGTCTAGAATAAATAACTAAATACCGAAGTTACTGTGAATNTTGATTCTGCATATGCGCATTTCGACAACTTATGTCTCATCAGTGCAGATAAAATCTAAACGTTTGGAAGACCATAAAGTCAAAGATGTTTAAATACTGATAGACAACAAATAATCAAATATGATCAAAATAGAAAGCCAAAATCAGCTAAGGACAGAGCTTTGCATGAGGGAGATACTCCTTAGTTTCAACAAAATTTAAAAAAATGAGATATTGTAAGGTTCCAAATATGGACATAGACCACAATTAATTTCACTATATGTCTTTGTTACAACTTTTCCCAATATTTTCTTGCAGGCATATTGTAGGCCTAAATTTTCCCTATACACAGTTAATAACATCCGGTCCAGGTAAAACCTAAAAAGCATGACATATGTTGACCGGCATTTTACTCTGGCATTTGAAATTCAATGAAAGAGGGATCAAGATTTGGAGCTAATATGTAAATTCAGGGCTAATTACACCCCTTTGCAGAGGCATGCTGCTGCCATTTTAAACAAGATTCTTCCGCAAAAAAAATATTTTTGTAAATTTCAAAGTATATACTTTGATTTTACCACAAAGTAAAACTCCATTACCAAACAAACTCTACCATTATTATTTTTTCAAAAATACTCCTGTTTAATTAGGAACTACATTAGACTACCCTGAAACCGGATGTAGAATTTGTGGTCTATGTCATATCAAAGGGACAAATTTCAGTAGAATTTAATAAAATTTTTACAATTTACTAGTATATGTGTTAATAACATAATATCAGTGTTTGAGCGCATTCGCATAATAAACAAGCGAGGACGGGCATTAAACATAGGTATAAGGTTCTTCAACTACAAGGTTCACTTTTAAGACCATGTTGTATTTCAAATATAAGAAATTAATTCCAAAGATTTCTTTTTGATTTATCTTCTTTGTACTTTCTCTATTGTAATGGAATTTTTTACATTCAAATAACAAGTTTTTGCCATTATTAAAACAAATTCTTGTAAAAAACTATTTTTAATGATTTTTTGAAATAAACATACACTTTTCCATTGCAAAAAAGCCACAAAAGGGCAAAATGTAAGAAAATCAGAAGTCTAAGATTGTCAAATTTCATGTTAGAAATTACAAGAACATGTAAACTGTCACTTTCAACAACTTTCGATCAAACCTTAATTGAAATCTAGAAAGGACTTATGAAATAACCACACAGGGGTTGTCCACTTATGAATTTCTCAAGAATTGGTAAATGGTAAACAAATGAGTAATATGAATAAAATCTTCCGACTGTTGTTTCTAATTTTAACGATTTGATGTAATTAATACTTTCCTTATAAAATGAAACCCCTTTCTAGTAAAATTTCATAGAAAATTGGAAATGCAACATAGGAAGGTTAAGAAATAGGAAGAAAATACAGTTTAAAAAGGGCAATATTCCACATAATAAAGGCAAAAGATTCCCACAAATGACATAAAACACTCAATTACAGCGTTAAAATGAAAGAGATTTGCTCTGGAACATTATTCCCTGGTTACTAAACACAGAAGTGATGAAAAATCGGTTCATTCTCCGGACACAGAGGGACCCACCCCCCTTTCAGCAGTACCAGATGTCTACGTTCTATAAAAGAATTAATTGATACTGAGGCTGGAATATGGTGTATGAAGACTAAAAATCATCTTCTGAGCCGACACAGATGCTAATTTTATGTAAAATTTCACAATTTTGCCATATTTTGTCAAATATGCAAATTAAATCTGCCAAATATGGAAATTGTGGGTCAAAACAAAATAATATTATTCCCTTTGTTTCTGGACAAAATTTGATGACCAAACTATGCACGGTTTTATCTCAGGGTAGATTTAAAGCAAACTAGTGGCCCCCCTAGATCAGGACATAGACCACAATTAATTTCACTATATGTCTTTGCTTTGTTACAACTTTTCCCAATATTTTCTTGCAGGCATATTTTAGGCCTAAATTTTCCCTATACACAGTTAATAACATCCGGTCCAGGTAAAACCTGAAAAGCATGACATATGTTGACCGGCATTTTACTCTGGCATTTGAAATTCAATCAAAGAGGGATCAAGATTTGGAGCTAATATGTAAATTCAGGGCTAATACACCCCTTTGCAGAGGCATGCTGCCGCCAAATTAAATAAGATTCTTCCGCAAAAAAAAAAATACTTTTGTAAATTTCCAAGTATATACTTTGATTTTACTACAAAGTAAAACTCCATTACCAAACAAACTCTACCATTATTTTTTTCAAAAATACTCCTGTTTAATTAGGAACTTCATTAGACTACCCTGAAACCGGATGTAGAATTTGTGGTCTATGTCCTTATAATCGGCTTTCGGGTCAGCACCGAAGTACTGACTACTGGGCTGGTGAATACCCTCGGGGACTAACAGTCCACCAGCAGTGGCATCGTCCCAGTGGTAA
>MJUU01058727.1:9450-21373 GCA_002080025.1 Modiolus philippinarum | reverse complement strand
AATGAAATAAAACTTAACTCGAAAATACCTTATTTTATTTAAATAAATAAATAGTTGCAATATTCCAGTTGCTTCAAAAATAGTTTTTATGCAATGTAATTCCATTCATATGTATGCTTAAATGCAATTAAATTTTGATTTCACAAAATATAATTTTCTTCAAAGAGGTTATTATTCAGTAAAATCTTCAAAAATGTGATTTTTTTGGGGTCAGTTTTAATGATTAAGTTTAAACAGACTTAAAATCTTCTTTTCCAATCATATATACTCTAAAAGACATTAAATTTAGCTTCGCAACATATAAATTCCTTCAAAAGATAAATATTAAGACAATTTTTTTAAAAAATGACTTGTTTTGGTCACTTTTCATGATTAAGTTTAAACAAGTACTTAAAATCTACTTTTCCAATCATATTTATCCCAAAAGACATTAAATTTTAATTTAGCAATATGTAAACTCCTTGGATAGGTTATTATAAAATAAAATTTACACTGAAGACTTAAAATATACTTTTCCATATTTATGCTAAAAATACAATAACATTTAATTTCGCAAGATATAAACTCTTCCGAAAGGTTATAATAAAGTAACATTTTTAAAAATATGATTTGTTTTGGTCATTTTTGATAATTGAGTTAAAACCGAAGACTTAAAATCTACTTATCCAAATATTTTATGATGCTGAAAAGAAATTAAATTTTACCTTTGCAACATATAAACTCCTTCCAAAGGTTATTATAAAGTAAAATTTAAAAAAATGAACTGTTTTGGTCATTTTTAATGAAAAAGTTTAAACCAAAGACTCACAGTATGTTTTTCCAATCTTTTTGATGACAAAGTCATACAATTTGAACTACACAATATATAAACTACTTGGAAAGGTTATTAAAAAGTGAAATTTAAAATAAATGATAAGAATTTTTCTCTTTTTAAATTATAAGTTTAAACACAAGAATAAAAATCTTTCTTTTTTGACGATATTTATGATTAATGGCAAAAAAAAAAATGTATTTCAACACATATTAACTCCTTGTGGTGTCTCAGTGGTATTATTCCGCCATTTTTGTTGAATACTTGTACATTTAGCTATTATTCATTCAGAAATTAAAAAAAATAGTTATTTAACGTAGTTCGAGCCTATTAAAAATATCAGACAGAATGTTTTTATTTTACGATATTTTGTACGGCTTAGTCCATTTGTTAAAAAATAAAATAAAAATGATATTTCACCGATCATCTTTTCCTGTTATCAGGCTTTAAAATCAGGCCAAATTAAGTATTTTTCAGCGATATTGACAAAGAATATATAGGGAAACGTGAGATAATGCTTATTGTTTAGCAATGATATGAAATAAATATCAAATAGATTCTTTAAAAATTTTTTTACATTTGAGAGGTATCTACTTAGGCTGTATGTTCAGCTTAAAAAATCTTTATGTCACCGTTTGATTAGGAAAGATATTTTATATAATTTACGAAATAATATTTACGGGAAAAGGGAGCTAATTCGCGGGAAAGTGCATGTCAATGTATAAGACGTCGCAATGAAAAAGCCAAATAAGGAATATTCCGGCTTGGAAATCAAGTCAGTTCCGTGTCCGACTTGTGTTTCGCAAATGTTCCAATCGAATGTGCAATGTATTAGTATCGATCTACCTTAAAATTGAAAAAAGATCCAAAGTTTTCAAAATTATTATTTATCAATTTTACAACATTCATTTCAAAAAAATGAACTAAAACACATGAGCTTTAAATCTGTTGCTGGATTTACAATACACAAAAAAATTATGCAAAGGAGTTAATTTGATAAAAGAATTTAACATAGATACCACTAGAGAAATTAACATTTTGTAATTTATCTCTCCTATTTCAATGGTGACCCCCTATTTTTATATGTAAACTTTATAATGATTTCAAAAAAAATGCAAAGTATGATTAAAATCTATAAAAAATTTTAGATTTTTCAAATAACTTATACCGAAGTTACTGTGAATTCAAGCTAGCCTTTCGTATAATCATTTTCCCTGTCTTTGGACTTCGATTTTTGTGAATGTCACCCCTTTGTTCCTTCGGTATTCTACTGCCGTTGTTTCCCTTTTATTTCTTTGTAAAATCTTGAAGTTTTCAATTTCATTTTTTGTGCTTACATGTAAATGCACGGTGATCCCCAAATTTTATTTTATATTTTGAAAAATATTTCAATTATGTATCTACCCAGATTATTAAGCAAAACTCTATAATAGAAGAATAATACTCTGCCGACACCTCAAAAAGATATTATAAAGAAGGATTACCATCTTACTTTTCCAATCACTTTTTTGTTATAAGTCATTTAATTTTGGACTATGCACTATATAAATGAATCATGAATCAATATTCTTTTTGATACAATATATAAGGCAGAGATAAGGAATGGTTGTCACATTTCAACATGCAAGAATAAGGTTGATATATTTTGCTTGCTGAAATTTATTTAAGTTTTTTCTTTCAACTACCAAAACAACTAAAACCATTCTATTCCTCCTAAATTTCTACACGGTTGTATAACTTTATTTTTTGTATATCTTTTATCAAGCGTACACAATATATATGTTTAGTTACATATTTAAATATTTTCTCAAATTATTCGAAGCACTATCGTTGCCTAGATATTAAAACATATATAATTATTGAATTATTTGTCTTTTACGCGTTTAAAGTAATACAGGTAATGATCAGTGTCGCAGAGGCGATTTATAGATATTTGAAAAAGTCGAGGTCAATTGAAATCTTTATATAATATACGTTTTTACTTTGTGAACTGATCAGTGTCACAGAGGCGATTTATGGATAATAGAATTGAATTCTAGATATTTAAAAATAATCCGAGTCAGCTGAACTCTACATTTAATATACAATAATTAATAGAATTACTAATCGGTGTCACAGGGACGATTTATGGAGATTTGAATTATAGATATCAATAAATCGAATTATGGAGATTTGAATTATTGATATCAATAAATTGAATTATGGAGATTTGAATTATAGATATTAAAAAATTGAAGTATGGAGATTCGAATTATAGATATTCAAAAATGAATTAGAAATATCCATAATTAGTGTCGAATTAAAGATATCAATAATTGAATTATAGGTATTAAAAAAATAAATTTTCGATATTAATAATTCGCACTATTTATAAATAACTATAAATCATTTATTGATATTTAAAAGTGATTTATTGATATCTATGAATCATTTATTAATATCTATATTTCACTTATAGATAACTATAAATAGCGAATAAATTCCACAGCAGCTTTCCATAATTTCCAGTTTCTTGACGGCGACATTCCTCTGGCTCTATCTTATGGGGTGCATATTTCTCAACTAGTACGATTCGCACGCGTTTGTTCTTCTCTTTATTATTTCAATGAACGTAACCTTTCTATTACAGCTAAACTATTACAACAGGGTTGCAAATTTCAAAACTTGTTGAACACAATAAAGAAGTTTTATAATCGATATGAACATCTGATATCTGAATGTGGCATTTTTCGCAAACAGCTTATTACTAAGGGTATTTCTAATCCTCTTTTCTACGGAAATGTTCTTAAAAATGAAAGAAACTGAGTAAAGATCCAGAAAGGCTTGGACGTAACTTACATTTCTGACGTAATAGGGGATACCGACAAAATACTCTTCTTGTATCCGTTAAATTAGCTTTGAGATCTAGTGACCGTAAACTTTTACATACATGTTGGCCTCTCACTGATACTGCCGATGTCTACTGAAATATATGATGATTCTTGACCTCCGGGAAGTTTTGATTTTGATTTTTCTTCCGTAGTGCGACAGTGTTTTACCAGCAGACTAGGCCCCTTAAGCTAGCCGGCAGTGTAGCGGCGAGCAACCCTTGACCAATCTTTCAAAATTACGTGTTGTCATTTTTCCGCCTTTCAAGATTGTGGTCATGGAGTCAGTTGTCTGCCTGTATTGGGTTTTATTCGTATGTTCATTCAACTATTTGGAAACCGGATAGATGAAGGGAGGTTTTAGTACCCATAAACTAGTTTAACACTACCGCTGGCTTTTGTCTGTGTCGGTACCAAGACTGGCTGTCCCGAGTTCCTATCGTTGTTACATTTGTAACGTTTTGTTTTTGTCCTAATCGTGTTCTTTCTGTGTAGTTCCCTAGCAGATTGTGGCATGTAATTATGATTTTCAGCCATTGTAGGTTTTTCCTGGTATCCATTTATTACATAATTTATATATTTCTTCTCTTACGGGAAATTCCTCATCAAACTGCTTAATGAAAGAGACAGGTATTGATATTTCGGGGTCATCTCACTAGCCCGACGTTCATTAGTCCGACAATCACTGATCACAGTCATTTGTCCGGTAGTCATAAGTTTAGCTCTATGTGCAATATGACTCTTTTTTTAAAAAGGTAAGATTTAGGATTTTTCTTGAGTCAGCTCACCGTCCACAACCAATCATCACTTCCTAGATATATCATACCAGCATCACCCACCGAATAATGAAATGGCCTTGTGAGAACAGTCATTAATAGTTTCTCCACAACTCATGTTCCAACTGCTTTGATTTGATCTGCACTGGAGAGACATGAGTTGTTGAGGTGTTCATATGTAGAAACTAAATTAACAACGGATTGAAACTTCGTTATATAGACAAAAAACTACGAAAAACTATCACCATCTGGGTAATTCCGGAATTCTTGGGAACGGGAATAAGTCTTTTGAAAATATTTTGTTTTTATTAGGCAATATTAAGTTATTTGTAGAGACTCATCCACCTGTAACATAAAATCTGGGGTGGCTGGGAGGGTTTTATTTCAATTTTTTTACTGATTTTCACTAGAATTGATAGGAATTAAAAGAAAATTTCCGTATAATTGAAACAAAAAATGAGCTTCGGAAAAATGGGGCGAGTGGGGATGAGAATCTATTTATTAATTTGATTGTAATTTTCACCAATTCTAGGTGTTTCCTGTTATGTTCTTTTAGATTATATAAGTTATAAACTTAAACTATTTATTTTTTTTTACCAAAACAAATATATGTATTGCACCTTTATTTGTTTCTGTAAAAGGTACAATTAAAAGCAAGTATCAGACGCTATTCTTTATTTTAATTTGCAGAAAATTAAGTTCAAAAACACTACAACACTCACAGTTGCTCCTCCAGCCTCAATCACAAATATTGTCCCTTGAAATACAAACTTAAGAATTAGAGATACCTAATAAACCAAACAAGGAGCAAAAGATTTATTATGTTTTTTAAAAAGGAAATTAGTTTGTTATAGATATTAGGTTCTAGTAATTTTACACTAAATATACCTGCAGATCTTTATACACACGTAATTTCGTGCCGTTAAAGGTTTATTTTAATGTCTTCGTCTAGGAATAAAAGAGAGGTGATCATAAAATTTTCTGACATCCCCTTTTAGATTGCAAAACGAGTCCTTTTAGCTTCATTCTAATAAAACTTGTGCTATTCTTTCTCTAAAGGCCCTTTTAAAAGCTTTGCTTACATTTTGATAATTTCTCGTTACATTTAAACCAGATTTATAGCAAATTTTGGCTTAAAACTCTATGTTTTAGTGTACACTGTAGTAGAGCTCTGTAGTACACTGTAGTAGAGTAGGGATGGCAAAATGTCTGAAATTCAATACTCGAGTACTCTGTACAAATACTCGCGAATACTCGGATGTACATTGTTGTAGCTTGTAGAATCAAGGTAGAACGCAGTCTTGCTTATAATGAAAACCTTTGATGAAGGTCTTGTCGGCTTGTCAGTAAACATTTCAGTTTTGTCTTTTTGAAAAAGCTATTTACCAATTGATTAAATAACTTATGTACGTAAACAGCTTGTATTATAGAAATGCATTCATTTTTGTTAAAACATTACCTATCATGCAAAATTCCAGTTTTTCCTCAATATCGCGGGTCCTTTCAATTTTTTTGTACAGGATTCAAATGTTTAATGTATTGGCCATACAGCTAATTAAAATTATTGAGGATGTGTTATGGTCTCATGTTCATTTACTCCATATCCTTTCGTGAAATATTCAGAAATACGACCAGAAAAAAGATTTTGTATTTGTTTAATTTTTAATCAATAAAATAATGAAAATATATTATTAAGGGCTAAAAGGACACAAATTGTTTGAAAGACAAAAATTAATGGTTTCTTTTTAAAAGACATACTTGTGTGATAGAAATGAAACTCAACAGATAAAAAATAAAAAAATATAAAATGCTAATTTATTCATAAAGCTTGAGTACAAGAAAACATTTTACGAAGAAAAAAATACTAAGACTTAGAAGTCAGTTAAACTTGACAACTTAAATACATCGGCACACAAATACCGAAGCAAGAAAAGGAAAGGGGAAATTCTAAAATCATAAATCCAACATCACAGCAATTCACAGCAACATGAATTGAGACAGTATGACAAAGAAAAAACAAACAAACAAAAATGAACAAGAACGCAACAAAACTAAAACACTAGCAGTGTTAACCCCTATAAAAACTGAGGTATCATCAGATGCTCCGGAAGGGTAAGCATGATCTGCTCCACGCATGGCATCCGTCACACTGCCAGTAAAAATATGATGTTGTAAAATCTGTTTGATGGCTGATTAATTATTGTCATTTTCTATCCCGTAGAAATAACCAATTACAATCCAAAGTGTATGTTACTTCTCTAACCCTTAAACAGCACCAAGGTGAAGGTTTGAAAGGAATTTTATATCTCTAAAGTATGCAGACATTAACAAGGACAAATCTGTTCTACAAACATTATCAACGAAGACAAAACTAAAATATAACAAATTGATAAACAAGACAACACAGAAAACAAAACTCCCACTGACAACCGGGAGTATCATCAGGTGTTCCGGAAGGGTAAGCATGATCTGCTCCACGCGTGGCACCCATCACACTGCCAGTGAAAAGTCCGCTTTTGTCACAGTCGATGTTCGTCTGTCCGGTAACAACATCTGGATCTATCCAAAAATATATTCTCATTTGTGAAACAGAAACATTGTAATAGTCTGTCAAATCGTGGTGACGACCGTAAAACTTCTGTAGTAACAATTGCAACAGTGACTGAACATACCCTTGATGTATAAGTTTTTGAGACAGTAATTTCGCTCTGTTGACAAAATCGCTGTACAAACTACAGGCACGGCAATAGCGAATGAGTTGTGAAATGTACACGCCATACGCCGGAGAAGTAGGAATACTAGTATTACTGCTCAAAAACTGAAATTTAGGAAATTTGCAGAAATTTAAAACTCATCTGAGTACTCGAGTACTTGGCTGATGTCATCTGTTGAATAAGATCTCTCATATACGAATCAGTGCGCTTACATAACTACTGAATGATTTGACGGTTGGAAAGCCTTGCCTTTGGTAGATACAGAGGCATTCCCACCTTTCGATAAAAACTGCCATTTGCATCATAAGATGTGAGAGTTATTCATGATATAAAGCATCTATTATGAAAATCATTATCTGCTGAAACAATTTGTGGCCTGGTGGCTGGTAGTACTATTAAAACAGCTTACTTTGGTTGATAGAACAACTGCATATTGGTCATAGCTTCCAGATATCGAATATGGCTTTTTCTTGAAAATAACACTGAATTCTTTTATATATTTTCCATCAGGGTGGCTTGCATGAGCAATTCTGAAGCCCTTTTCACAAAAAAATCTTCCGATAGAAATTATTCGTAAATCTTTAACATTTCATATTGACTTACGATTAAAATTGTTGTAAGATTTTTTTGAAAAGGGTTGCTGGTCTGTACTCTTTTTTTTAAATATCAAAACACAAGTGCTCTTTATTTAAGAGGAGTTTGATGGCATAAACAATAAAATACTGAAGTTACTGTGAATTTTGATTCTGCATATGCATATGTGAAAATGTATTAATGAAATCATTGCTCATTGCTGTTGTAGAGTAATTTAGTAATTTATCAGCAATATCTTTCATATTTGTAATGTTAACTGTAGCCCGTTCGGGAAATCATCCATTGGTAATGATGATGCTAAATTAAGAGTTCTAGATTCCACCCATATGGCACCCTCATATTCTACAGAGATTTAATAAAAGGTATAACAGGAAATATCTACAATGGCTGAAAAGTAAAAAAAACATGATTAGTGTGCCAAGACACTGCATGTGAGAAACTAAGACAAACGTAAACAATGACAGGACTTGGTACTGGCACTAGAAAAAGCCAGCGTTACGGTTAAGCCGGTTTATGAGTACCCAAACCTTCCCATTTTCTGCCCCGTTTCCATATAGTATAAAAATACGAAAAAAGCAAATACATGTACTTATTACATACTTAGCGAAGATATGTTCTGTTTTGTATATTTAATATAGCCGGAAGTTAACAGTCCATATCATTTACCAGGTCTGATATGGCCGTATCAGACCGCCTCTTTCTGAAATATCCATATCATCCCGGTAATATGGCTATTTCAGCCCGAGTGTGATGATAACTCATAATCGGAAGTATTAAATAAACAGATTAAGATATGGCCTTTTCCATATCAGAACGGTTATCATCCCTCGACCTATATAAGCCCTCGTCGGCTTGCGCCTCGGGCTGATATGGGGGTCTCGGGATGATAACCGTGCTGATATGAAAAAGGCCATGTATTCATCTCTATATTTGAAAAGGAAAAAAAGAGACAAAGCGTTATTAGAAAAAGATGAGTTAGGAGTGCTCGTCGCTAAACTGTCGACTAGTTGAAGGATGAAGGAGTATAGTCTACCGGTAAAACACTGTAGCAGTAAGGAAGAAAAATCAAACTCAAAACTTTCTGAACGATTTTGACTAAGAATCAGTAGGCATCGGCAGTATGAGTGGAAGGCCAGTAAGAACATAAAAACCTCAGGTCACTTGATCCCAAAACTGATTTAACCATACAGCTCTTTAAATTATTGCAGTGGGAGTTAACATGTGTTTTATGGTCTCATGTTTATTTACCCCATATCTTTTCGTAACATATGCAGAATCCTGTCGAAATCCCTTATTAGGTTAAGAATGTAGACTACGTCCCAGTTTTACTGGATTTTTTTTACAGTTTCTGGCATTTTAACATTTCCGTTAAAAATGAGGATGAAAAATGCCCATAGTAATTAGTTATAAGAAAATGTTTGCGAGTTTGGTATCAGATGTTCGTATCTCCTATAAAACTTCATAAATGTATTGAACAATTTATGAAATATGTGACCTTGTCGTTAATTTTTGGAAAATACACAGATAAGATAACAAGTGACCTGAACTAAATGCAATATTCTGGTAAGGGAATATGCGTTTTTGAAGACATATTATATAAAAAAGAGAATAGAAATCTATGGAGGTTTGTCGTAAATAAATAAAACGTTTTAAATATAAGAGAAATGCACAAATTCCCCTTTTTACATAACTATCAGAACAAAACATTCAAAGAAGGAAATTCTTTTTAAAAACAAAGTTATTCTTGCGAAATATCATCCTAAAGTTCAAAATTAAAACGTACAGTTTAGGCAATAGACCCGGGGTAACCCAGAAATTTTCCACCAAGTCAATTTCCTTTTAATTTGCAGTATGAATAAATTATGTACCAATATATTTCTAGAAAAAGTTTTGAAAACTGTCATCGAAATTTTTATTTATAGTTCACAGAAACACCCCTATCTTTGGAGTCTGAATCTCTGTTCAGAAATTACTACAAGGCGTATACTACTGTACTGAAGATGTAAAAGAATGGGCATAAAAAGACCATATATTACCAAACTTCTCTATATAAGCTTGTAGAACTAAATAAGATAGAATAATGATCATAAGCTTTCAACAAGTGTTGATTTGCAGTAAAAAAAGAAAATGTGTTGTCAAGACATTGCTGAAAACACAGCTTCATTCAATTTCTTTTTGGTTGAAAATCGTAACAGTCAATTTTCACCGAACACTGGGTGTCTGGTGTTTCAAAACAAAAAGTGCATAGTTCTGTCTCTTTTAATTAACATTTGTACAAAAAGGTATTTGTTGGAAGTATTCTATGCAGTAGCTTAAACTGAAACCTTTGCAGAAGTGTATTACGGGTTATAGAAAATGGTAATGAAAAAATCCCTTCCCAATTTTCAATATTTAAGACAAGTATATAATTCCATTAATCTTGAGATATGGGATTTTCTTTTATTTTCTCAAGGCAGGCTTTATAAAAAAATTTAAAAGGTTTCTTTCGATGTTTAAATTTTTCAACAAGACTACTTTTAACAATATCCAATCTGTTTTCCCTACCAGGTTTCTCCTCCAATTTACGGAATTGCATTGAGAATGCCATAGAATTCAATAAAATTGGTGGAAAGATTACCTCCCTGTTTACCCTGTAAAATTTTATAACGTTCCATTATCTAACATTAAATCATTTATAAAGAATATTCCATTTTTGCAATAGTTTGTAATAATACTCATAGTCTCTTGTACTTTAATATTCTTATTTAACCATAAAGGTTATGATAGAATATCATTTGTATTTTGTAACTGAACCTCTTTAATAGTTTCAACAATTTTTGAAAAATTAATAAAAATATCTTCCCAAAATCTGTTCAGTTTTGTAGATATCCTTTTACCCACTCTATCCAAAATAAAACTTTATCGCCCTCATATTTTTCTAAAGTACCTAATAATTATGTTTTCCATGGTGAGTAGTTTAGGGGATCAATTATTTTACTGAGCCATGACATTTTCAATGAATAACAGAAGGACTGGATTTACGGTCCCCTTAAACCACCATCTAAAAGTCATTTATCATAACAATTCAGGTTTATTATCCCATATAAATTTGTAGAAAATGTCCTGTATTTCTTTAATGATTAAGTCTGGAGGGTTTGGCAGAACTGTCATACATTGAGCCAAAAGTGGTTATGCTAATTTTTTTTTATAACTGTTACTTTACCTATATATAATAAGTCTTTGTATCCCCAAATATTCAACAAATTCCTAACTTTTGCTGTACATTAATTCCCAACTATTTCAATTTTCCTGAAATGTTCCAGAAAAGTTTTTTTTGTCATGTGAAAGACGGTCATTAGAACTCAATTTGGAACCAAACCATAAAAAGCACGTTCAAGAGATTTTCGATCATCATCTATTGTGAAAGACCAGTCATCTGCATATTGACTTAAGAGGTATTCGGGGTCATTTATTTTTATTCCATCAATATTTGTATTATTCTTGAGTGATGAACTAAGAAGCTTAAGAATGAGAATAAATAAATAAGGAGATAATGGATCTGTCTGTCAAACTCCTTCTCCAAAGAGAAGATGGTGGACAAGTGACCATTATTGCCAACTGCACTTGTAGTATCACGGTACAAACATTTGACCCAATTACATAAAATTGGCCCGAAACCGTAAAAATTTAAAGTTTTTTTTCAATAAAAGAACACTAACCCATATCAAAAGCCTTTTCAAAATATATAAAAAGTAAAAGTCCCGGGATTTCATCCTCTTCTAATTTTTCAATTAAATCAAATATAATTTTGACACATTTTCCTATGTATCTCCCGTTCGAAAATTCCTTTTGGATTTGGCTAATTATATTTTGTAGAACAGGTTTTAATCTATTTGCTATACATTATGATGCTAATTTAACATCAACACATAGAAGTGTTATTGGACGCCATTTCTTCATGAATAGGAAAAAGAAGGGAAACGGGGAATGTGTAAAAGAGACAACAACCCAAAGGGGAGTAATAACAACTCAAAGCCACCATCAGATCTTCAATGAACGGTGAGGAATCCCCACACCCAACGGCAGGTCGGAGTTGGCCCCTAAATAAAGAGTAATCAAGTTCAGCGAAATAAACATCATCCTAGACTCCCATAGACATAAAGTGAACTAACTAGAAAACAG
>MJUU01058726.1:0-11441 GCA_002080025.1 Modiolus philippinarum | reverse complement strand
TTAATATCACAGTTAATTATTTCAAAATTTCAAAACATTTGGTTCATTGTTTTAATTAATAAGAGCAATAATTTTCGGTGTTTGACTGCATTTTACTCGAAAATGAAGTACTGTAATTGCCATACTCCTATAAAGATTCTACTACAGTAACTGATGAATAACTAGATATAGATAAAGTATTGTCACTGGTTATAGTTATACAAATAATAGTGAAGGACAAAATGAGACATATCGTTTAAAATATTGATTAAAAAAAGGACCGAGGACAGATATCTAAATATCGAACATACTGTGAATTTAAATTCTGCATATGCGCATTTCGACAACTTATGTCTCTTCAGTGCAGATTCAATCTAAATATTTCGAAGACCATAAACTTAAAGATGTTTAAAAACTGATAGAGAACAAATAACCAATATGATCTAAATAAGAAGCCAAAATCAGCTAAGGGCAGAGCTTTGCATGAGGGAGATACTCCTTAGTTTTCAATAAAATTTCCAAAAATTTAGATATTGTAAGGTTCCAAGTAGAATCGGCTTTCGGGTCAGCACCGAAGTACTGACTACTGGGCTGGTGAATACACTGAAACACACTTAAAAATATCTAACATACAACTGGCATCTTTCCCTATATCAATACATTGTTTCTGATAATTATGTAATAGATATATATCATGTATATATATATATAGATTACACCACAAGATCCCGTTCATTTCCATATTTTATCCACTAGAGATAGCTAAATTTTAAAATTTTAATTGCGAGGCTTGCCGAGCATTTAAAAATTTTAAAATTTAACTATCGAGAGTGGATAAAATATGGTAATAATCGGGATAAAGTGGTGTAATCTTTTTCTCTAATGATAAATGATAAACACCGAGAATTGTATTCCGAATAGATTTTGCGGGAAACAGCACGGGGCTTTATTCAACATATGTTGAATAAAGAAAATTTATCTAACGGGTCAAAACCGGTTTAAACTTGACATATCATTAGAGAACTAGTATTTCAAAATAAAACAATTTGAAAATAATTACCTGACTTCTTCCAAGAAATTAGGATCATGTAAATATGCATGTTTGAATAATAATAATAATGACTAAATAATTTTTAAAGCATCACCTATTCCATCTGCCATAAACTGTGTGGTACCTAGACGAGTCTGAACGGTTACCATGTCTGGATAATACCCAAGATTATGTTGAATTTCCTGAAATGTTTCATCTTCATTATCTGAAAAGTAATAATAAAATACCAGTTATTCAATTTGGTTCATACGATTTTTGTCAACATTTGTTTTATCATTTTAGCTCCGAAATTTGAAATGTCAAAAGACAACGGCAGTAGAATACCACATGAACAAAGGAGTAGTATTTATATAAGCCCTAAGACATGGCAAGAACGAGAACACAGAAAAGAAAGACAAAAAAGATTTTAGTGAATAAAACTGCAAAAGTTTATCGATCTTTAAAAGGAAATCGTATGAGTGCAATGGGGTCCCGTTTCTTTTAAACTATTTGATTAACACCGTATAGTGAAATAAGTGATTTTTTATTTGTTTGTTTGTTTACTATCGTTTTTCTTTGTTTTTATTGAGAAATATCTAGATCTTATCGGCAAAAAAAAACACTCCATCGGAATTATGATTTGTTCAAGCTAGCCGGCAGTTTAGCGGCGAGCACTCCTTGACCCATCTTTCAAAATTACGTTTTGTTCCCCCATTTTTCTTTTCTAGATTGTGGTCATGGAGTTAGTAGTCTACCTGTATGGGTTTTATTCGTATGTTTATTATACTATAGGGAAACGGGACAGAGAAAGGGGAGGTTTGGGTACCCATAAACCGGTTTAACCCTACCACTGGCTTTTGCTAGTGCCGGTACCAAGTCCGGCTGTCCCGAGTTCCTATCGTTGTTTATGTTTGTCTTTTGTATTTTTATTGTGGGTTTTTTCTTGTGCATTTCCTATTTACTTTCTGGCATGTGGCTATGTTTTTCGGCCATTGTAGGTGTTTCCTGTTACCTTTTTTATTCCATTTTTATGAACAATTTTATGATATCAGGAAAAATCGTTCAATCCTTGTTAGTGTAATAAATTGTATTTATGCAATAAAAAACAATTTTGTTTCTAAAATTCATTGACTGTTTTCTTTCACTGACACGAGTTGAACTGACACATTAAAAATACCACGGCAAACGAATACCAAAGCAAAAAGGAAAATTATAAAATAAAAATCACCTCCAAAACAAAAGGAAATTAATATTTTACACAAACTGATACACCCCCCCCCCAAAAAAAAACAAAAAAAAAACAACAAAACAAAAACAAAGAACAATAATGAACAATTAAGCACTAGCAGTGTGGGCTCCAAGAAAAAAAGGAGGTATCATCAGGTGGTCCAGCAGGGTAGGCATATTCTGCTCCAATACAAAATTTCAACAATGTTATTTTATTTCATTCAAATAACTAAATACCAAAGTAACTAAATACCAAACGAGTTCATTACCAATGAAATTTATGACAAACGCGATGACTTCACTTTTCCAATAGTCAACTTCCCTTTTCTTTGTAGCAACATTCCAAAAGCACCAGCATATGGAGTTTACATCTCACAACTCATTCGCTACTCAAGTGCTTGTGGTCGTTACAATGACTTCCTTGAAAGAGCTCAGTTGCTTACAAATAGACTACTTAAGCAAGGGTACGTTACCAAAAACTTACAGTCATCACTACAGAAGTTTTACGGTCGACAACACGATCTTGTGTATCGCTATGGGATATCTGTTTCCCAGATCACAACAGATCTTTCCCTCTGCAGCTAAAGTTTTTTTTCCTCTATCGGATTTGACTTTACTACCGGATTTGACATGTTCAACACGGCGGGTGTGTTATAAGAAGCAGGAGATGCTTACTCTACCGGTACACCTGATCTCACCCATGGTTTTTATTGGGTCCGTGTTGTTCATTTGTATGTGTGTCGTCATTTTTCTTTTTTGTCCCGTACTTAAGTGGTGTCCTTGTTTCTTAGTGTGTCCGATGTTGCCATTGTCCATGGATAGTTCGTTCTTTTGATTGACGGTTCGGTTCTCACTTACTTTATATAGACAGTCACTCTGCATGCTTTGCACTTGTTTAATGTTAATTAGTACATTAACCTGTTTAGTGATCTACATTAATATATTATTATTTTCATTTGTAGGAATATTATTTCTATCTTGCAAAGCTGTTTGGTTATAGGTATTTATTACTATGGCACCCATCCTTATATGTCTTAATTTTAATCTTTTATAAAATAAGATATGGCATCTTTTAATGCTTTACTTATTTGTTTGTAATTTAATATTTTTAAGTTGGTATGTTTGATACTTTTTGGCGTAATTGAGGTAATACTTTAAACACACTAATTAAAATAAGATCTACCAATCGTTCCTTACAGTCAATGTATGGGAGATCTAACAACACTCCATTTTACTTTTTGTTTCGATTATTCATTCTTCACTCAAAATGCTCGGTTCTAATCGCAACGCTTAATGTTTTAAAAATAATAAAGACTGGATTTTGAGTGGTTGAAGTCAAAGGTCATAGAACTGAAAGTAAAATGCTGTTAGATATTCCAGGCAGTGACTGTAAGGAACAATTGGCAGATCTAATTTTAATTAGATTGTCTATTAATGATACTAAATTTGAAATAGCATTTTTTGTGCAAGGTGGTGAAAGTGTTTGCTTTAGTTTTGGCAAGATATTTGATCATGGGATTAAATTTGGTACCATATAATCAGAAAACGAGTTCATAACCAATCTAATATATATAGACAATCACTCTGCATGCTTTGCACTTGTGTAAGTTCATTAGTACATTAACCTTTTTTAGTTATCTAGATTAATATATTATTATTTTCATTTGTAGGAATATTATTTCTTTCTAGCAAAGATGTTTGGTTGTAGGTATTTATTACCAACGCGCCAAATCTCATATCTCTTGATTTTAATCTTTTATAAAATAAGATGTGGAATATTTTATTGCTTTAAGGTGAAAGTGTTTGCTTTAGTTTTGGCAAGATGTTTGATCATGGGATTAAATTTGGTACCATATAACCAATAAGGGATTAAGCATATAACACTTTCAACCTCATGCACGATTGATGCAAAATTACAACCTCTTGATAAAAATGTTATAGAAATAGTGACACCATTGGCCATAACATCGGAATGTATCTGTATATAGTTCGTGAGTAAACTAAGAAACCTGAATATAGTGTCTGTACCATCAAATCAATTTTACACCATGAACATGTATGTCTCAGCTAAATTTAAAGATAATTAAAATCCAGTGTGTTATGTAAACTGTCCACCAAAATTTTGGATGTCTTTTTACATAATATATGACATGTGAAATAAACTATTTGTACGATTTCATCACATGTAATGCTTATCATAGAAAATATAAAAAAATCTGCATCCTTGTATATCCAGTGAAAGAATATAGGGTAAATGCACATGAGAATACGTGGTAGAACCAAGCAATGGAACAACGCTATTATTGTTCTTAATCTTGAAATCTTGAAAATACCACGAGGCCTTCAACAATGAGCTTTACTCATACATCATGTTAAATTCAAGACGGCCCCTAGCACCGGTTTTGAGTGGTATTCCTTGCTAGATGTTGAGTACTACTACATCAATGTTTTACTAGTCATGAAAGCGGAGCCATCAACAAACATAAATTAAACTGGCTATGTTTTCTTTCAGTAAATGTTATCATTTGCCCCACAAAAGCACTAGTGTCCGAAGCTAGTTGACAATTACAACTCTAAACTAACAAATAATAAATACCGAAGTTACCGTGAATCTATTTTCTGCATATGCGCATTTCGAGAACTTATGCCTCTTCAGTGCAGATAAAATTTAAACGTTTGGAGGACCATAATCTCAAAGATGTTCAAAAACTGAAAGAGAACAAATAACCAATATGACCTAAATGTAAATCCAAAAACAGCCAAGGACAGAGCTTTGCATGAGGGAGATACTCCTTAGTTTTCCACAAAATTTACAAAAGTTAGATTTGCAAGATTCAAAACAGAATCGGTTTGATGGTCAGCACCGAAGTACTGACTACTGGGCTTGTGAATACCCTCGGGGACTAACAGTCCACTAGCAGAGGCATCGATCCAGCGGTAACAAATAGATACTATGAATTTATTTTCTGCATATGCGCATTGCGACAACTTATGTGTCTTCAGTGCAGATAAAATCTAAACGTTTTGAAGACGTACCATAAACTCAAATATCTTCAAGGATGCTCATCAAGTCGATTGTTAGAGAACTGGGTAATAATATAAAACACTTAAATGTGGGCACTATAAACAGGTGGTCAGAATAACATTTGGATACAATGCAATTAATAAATTAACATGCAGTAATTTATACCATGATAACATGGCCCGTCCCACAAACCTATCCCATATTCTCTAGTATTCTCAAGGTCATAATTAAGAATTGTTATCGATACTTATAATGAGCCTTTGCATGCTTGACTTAAAAATGAAAACATGATCATTGGCAGATAAATACAGTGGTTCGGAGGGTCGGAATCCCTCTTTTCTGGAAAAAAATTCTGCAGAATTTATGCAACAATGACAAAAATGGCGCAAAATGGTCTAGAGATCCAAGAACTTCATTGGACCATGCCCTTTCTCTAAGTCTGCTGCAATCGGCGTCATTAGTTGAGTTATGATGCTTGAAAGTTTAGTTAGAATCCAGTATTGAGAAAAATGTTCATTCGATAAACATTTGTTGAAAAGTAAGTGAGAATCCAAAACGAATAATCCAAGGACAATGACAACATCGGAAACAAAAAAGAAACAGAGACACAACTCGAGTACGGCACAGAAAAGTTAAATGAAGACACACACACACAAAGATGAACAACACGGACCCAATAAAAAACCATGAATGAGATCAGGTGCACCGGTAAGCATCTCCTGCTTCTTATAAGACACCCGCCGTGTTGAACATGTCAAATCCTGTAGAGGAAACAACAAATAAGCTTTAAAGGGAAAGATTTGTTGTCATCTTGGAAACAGATATCTAATAGCGGTCCACAAGCTGGTGATGTCGACCTTAAAACTTCTGGAGGGATGACTTCAAGTTTGGGTAACATACCCTTGTTGAAGTAGCCTATTTTTGAGCAACCGTGCTCTATCAAGGAAGTCAATGTTTCGAACACAGGCTCTTGAATAGCGAATGTGCTGGGAGATGTTAACTCCATATGAGGGCGCTGTTGGGATGTTTCTACAAAGAAAAGGGAAGTTTACAGTTACTATTGGAAAGATGAAGTCATCGCGTTTGTCGTACAGTTTAGTTTGAAGTCTATTTCTATTGTCAATTTCAAGATGAAGGTCAAGGAACGATGCTGATGTGGAAGTGTCTGTGGTATCCTTTATTTCGAGGTCTTTTTCATGGTAGATCAGATGAAGAAAATCACCAAAGCGAGGGTTGTTTAGTGACAAAATATCATCTATTTAACAGAAGTTGAAATTAAAAGATTTGGCCAGTTTTTTATCTTTATTTTGAAGAAGCCCTTCGATGAATTCAGCCTCATAAGAGTGGAGAAACAGATCGTCTAGGAGAGGCGCAAAGTTTGTGCCCATTGGAATTCCGATAGTCTGTTGAAAAAAAGTCCTCCAAACTGGACAAATATATTGTCGATCAGAAACTCTAACATTTAATCACTTCTTCCTCTGTATATCTTTTCTCTGATTCAGAGTCATTTTTCACAAAGTAGGCTTGTTTTCTACCTACAACAATGTACCTATATCTTCGTTAACCGTTCTTACGTGAGAAACGACTATGAATGAATTAAACCTTTAAGCCGAGATTTAAGTTGCTTGAAAACAACGTTCTTCTTTGAATCTCATGATGTGATAACAAAAATGTTAAACTAGATTGTTTTATGTACTTACGGCTCATGTAAACAGATGCTTGGTAAACTTTTGTCGGCATATCAATCTCTAACCACATCCGGGCTCTGACATGTCCTGATAAGTAGGGTCCACATATATTTGTTGGTCCATAATATAAACCATCCGATCCTTAAAATAGAAATAGGTTTTATTATACCACCTGTATATTTTAGCCACACTTATAAAATTAACACACATATATATGTTTTTTTGTTGATGTAACAAAAGTATTAGAATAACTGAAGTTTTATATACCCAAAAGGGTTTCTGATATAGAAATAAAAGTAATTTTGGAGGAATTTATCGATGTGTAAACGCGGCCGACTCACTCACAAACTGAATAAAGTCCGAAGGCATTTATATTATGTACAAAACTGAATATTTACAAAAAACAAATAATTACAGATAAGTTCACAGCAAATGTATATAAAATACCTCCTAACAAGGCCACATCATAAACTTCTATATGATTTATAAACCAAAACGTAAACTCGGTACCCTAAAAAGTACAAGAAACTTTATCCTTGGACGAACCGACACATATTCGACAAATACTCATAATAAGAGAACGTTTCTTCATGGAACCCCGAAACAGTACTCGTTATTGAAGCCATCTCCTGTAACAATTCTGTGTTTATGATAACAAGCCATAAATCGGTACGATAGGACAAATTTAGATACTATCATTTAACCATATGAATATAATTTATCTACAAACAACTATAAAACAACTAAAAACAAGTATCAATATTCTAGGATCTATAAGGAAGGGAACGGCAGGCAACAAACTGGTTAACTGTACTTTTTGGTAAAGATAATTTCATAGGTTTATCCGTGACTAGTGACCCTTATACCTAGCAATTGAAAATATGTAGACATTGCGTAATTGCTTGCAATCCAATCTAGTACAAATAAACAACATATTTCCAGACATCTTTCTAAATCCCACAAAGGTATCAAAATGATCAACGTGAACCAGTATTATTTCTATAAATTGGTACAAAAACACACAAGGGAACGAACTATTTACTAACTTTCAATTCTTGAAAAACAACAAAAGCTTAACAGTAAAACCAATGAAAACCGATGAACTCTTTTATTGCTATTCTTGATCTTGAAATCACCAAGATACCTTCAACAATGAGCTTCGCTCTTACCTGAAAGTAAGCTTTTCATAAAAATTACCTGTGTAAGTAAGACCTTTCGGTGCAGTACCAACAGTATTATATATGAACGGAACACTAAGTTGAACATATACATTATTGTATTTGTAAATAACTCCACCAATAGGAACATTTGACCAGTCGTCATCTCGTTGTGATGATCCTAAACCACTGAATATATAGTCTTCACCAGATTCATTTATCTTCACTTGTATATCAACTTTTACAGGAGTTTCTCCAAGGTTGTGACCAATTTTCAATGTCTCGTTTGTCCCAGCTTCGATAGGATACCACTCGCTCACAAAACTGGGTTCGTACATGACAGCTTCGGATTCTAGTGGTCAAAATATATTTGTAAAAAAATCATTTAGAACAAACAAGTATCTATATAAAGACAATAAAATAGAGAATGATAGAATTGCCACAAGATTACATTCATCTCCTGGGAAATGATTTGGGTTAATAAACAAAATGAATGTGCACTGAAGATTTAGCGGAAGTATTTTAAATCGTGTAATGTTGAGGTCAAACACTTTTTCGTACTTTAAACGTTCATTTCCTCTTTTCTTTAAAAGTATGTTACAGCAATATGAGCTGTAATACAATTTTTTGGAAGCAAATGAGCTTCCTAGTATAGTGAGTGATACTGTATGAATATATTTAATGTTCCTTTATTACATTTCCTATATATTTAGGTAGTTGACATCGTTGATTGCTGACATTTGTTCAGATATGCTGACTCCTCTGTCTGTAAAATATTTTGCCCAAGAACACATTTTTCATGTTATATTCCAAAAGTATTTATCTTCAAAGAATTTTAGACAAAATTTTACGAAATTGACATTACTTCTTCACTGTATTTTCAAGACTTAGAAATTCTTTACAAAGCTTATGAAAAACCTAGAAATTTATATTTCCCGCCAACTTTTTATTAGCTTGTATTTCAAAACAAAGCGCATGAACCTGTAATTTTTTCTTGTTTATTGTAAACTTTTGATTAAGTTCTACTAACTCAATAATTTAAATAGTGTTTGATTGGTTTGTTTCGGGCCCCTCCTCGACTTTGATCTGTTAAACACGTGTTTTTTTTAATCCCCGTACACACTTTGCTCATAATACTATATACTGAGAAAAGATATCTTCAGTTTTGACAATTAAAAATTTATAAGAACATATTATAATGAGTTTTAAAGGAGTAGGTTCGGTAAGGCCACTTTCTGACCCTAAATTTGAAGAACAGCTAAAGAAAGATCAGTTGTGCTTTTCGAACTCTGCAATGTCTACTAATATAGATTCAATTGGTTTTTGAGAATTACTGTGCTTATCCAAAATGCTTTTACCCCTTCCAATTGGTATTGTGCTACCAATCTACCAGATTGGTAACACAAATTGGATGAAAGAGGAATAGGATTGCTGAACCAATCTTACAGTTTTACAACTCAATTGTTGCTATCAAACTGCAAAATTAGTTCAACAATTTGAAAAATTGATACTCACCTCTGGATATCTTCTCAACTTTATTATCAATTTATTGAAGAAAACTGCCCTTGTATACCATAAAACATTTCTTGGGATAGAGGAATTGTTATCTATTCTACATCACTTTTAATTATCCTTGATATGTACACAGATATGATTTTATAATATCATATCTGACACGTTTTCGTATTTTTCATCTGAATTTTTATTATAATGGTCGTTTTTGGATAGAAAAGGTGAAAATACTGTTACAATTTGATGGTGTCAATTGATTTGTAAAATTGTAAGATTGGTTCATCGCTACAGAAGTTTTACAGTCGACATCACGATCTTGTGAACCGCTATGGGATATCTGTTTCCCAGATGACAACAGATTTTTCTCTTTGCCACAAAAGTTTATTTTACCTCTACTGGATTTGACTTTAATACCGGAGTTGACATGTTCAACACGGCAAGTGTCTTATAAGAAGCAGGAGATGCTGACTCTAGCGGCGCTCCTGATTCTACCCATGGTTTGTGTATTGAGTCGTGTTGTTCATTTTTGTATACTAGTATATGTGTCTTCATTTTCTTTTCTGCGCCGTGCTCATGTTATGTCTTTGTTTCTTTGTTTTTCTAACGTTTCAGTTGTCCTTTGATTGTTCGTTTTAGACTGATGTTTCGGTTTCCACTTCGTTTACTTCTCTCACTTCAGTTGTGTTACCAATTTTGTGGATTAGTAGCACCATAGCAATTGAAAGAGGTAAAAGCATTTTGGATAAGCAAGTAGGATAGGGAAATTCTTATATTAACTTTAGCAAGTATTCTACATCACTTTTAATTATCCTTGATATGAACACAAATATAATCTTAGAATATCTCATCTGAAACGTTTTCACATTTCTTCCAAACGTTTAGATTTTATCTGCACTGAAGAGACATAAGTTGTCGAAATGCGCATATGCAGAAAATTAATTCACAGTAACNATTATCTTTGTTATGAACACAAAAACAATCTTATAATACCATATCTGACAAGTTTTCATATTTTTCATCTGAATTTATATTATGATAAACGTTTTTGGGAAGAAAATGTGAAACTACTGTTTTTATTATGGGAGACAATTATATCTTATTTATGACCTCCCTTGCTCATTTTTTCAGTTTTTCCATTTTTACCAAGAAATGATATAAAATGATATTTTTTTAATGAGCATACACCAAACAACACAAAAAATTAATTGTTAACTGAAAATAGACTGTAAAACGAAATATTTGGCATTTACAATTTTTTCTATGCAATTCCTGAAAACTGAATTGCCCTATGTAAATAAACTCACTATATGATTTATATATCTGAATCTGTCACCACACACCAATCTTAAAGTAAAGAATTCCTGAGGTAAGTATCAACTTTTCAAATTGCTAAACCAATTTTACAATTTGATTGCATCAATTGAATTGTAAAATTGTAAGATTGGTTCAGCAATCTTTTACTTCTTTCACTCCAGTTGTGTTACCAATTTGGTAGATTGGTAGCACAATAGCAATTGAAAGAGGTAAAAGCATTTTGGATAAGCACAGTAAAAGGATTAAGTTTCTTCTTAAGTCAACTGGTCTATCAGGGGCAATAAAACATATTTCATGACAAATACTTATAGGCAGACATTGCCCAGTTTTACTTTTTTTTTTCCCACTGACCGCTCCCTACATTTGTTGCTTCAATGACATATTTTTGGTGCGATCGATGTTGCTCAACATTTTTGTCAAGAATACTGCTTAAGTGCACGCTAGGGGCCTTCTTGATCTCACTTGAGGGGGTGAATAATGTTCACCTCTGGTTGAAGATCCTCAGGGGA
>MJUU01058725.1:0-22841 GCA_002080025.1 Modiolus philippinarum | reverse complement strand
CCCTCTTTGATAATCCATCTCGATATGATTGAATTCTGAAATTTAATTGAATATATGATAAGTTCATGATAACGTGTATATAACACCGGGAATGAATAATTTTACGTCATTTTATCATCGGTTGTTGAAGGGAAAGGATGTTTAACTGCAATCATTGTACAAAAACTTTCTCGAGGAAAGATAATATGCACCGTCATATTGTAAACGTTCACGGAGATAAAATCGAAAGTGATGATAATGTAAATTTTGGAGCTAAAGATCGGTCCGTTAACCAAGAGGTAGATCACGTGGTATTACGTCATCCGTTTACTATGATGCTTGCTGGCCCTACCGGCAGTGGGAAGACGTATTGGATGAAAAAGCTTTTAGAGTGTCGGAAAACAATGATTAAACCATCGCCAGAGAGAATTATATGGTGCTATAAAAGATGGCAGCCAATGTTTGATGAAATGAAACAGACTATTAGGAATATTTCATTTGTGCAAGGTATACCAGAAGACTTGAACGATGACTCGTTCATTGATATACGATATCCATCTTTAATTGTATTTGACGATCTCATGAATGATGCAACAAATAATCCAAACGTGTGCGAAATATTTGTTGAAGGTTCGCATCACAGAAATTTAAGTGTAGCATGTCTTGTACAAAACGCTTTTTACAAAGCCAAAGGAAGCAGAACGATGAGCATTGATACTCAGTACATGGTCCTTTTCAAAAACCCAAGAGATCAAACAGGACCTGCCGTATTTGCGAGACAAATGTATCCAAACAATAGCCAAAAATTTCTTAAGAAGTTTACGGCGGCCACAAAAAAGGCCCATGGGTATCTATTCATTGATCTGAAACAAGATACCCCTGATAAAGAAAGGTTAAAAACTGACATATTTGAAGGCAAACGAAACCTATCTGGAAACATGTACGGTGGATCCATGGATTATAAAGAGCCATACACATTTGATCTTAATCAGTTTGAAAAAACAACCCAAACAGAACAGACGTCCCCTGAGCAGGACTGGGATAAAAATCAGAGTATTGAAGAAAACATGCCTTCATGCGAAAATTGTGGTCTAGTTTTTGAAGGCGTCCATGATTTAGCCAGACACATGAATAGGTGGTGTCCTGAGATCAACGATCTAAAACGTAAAAAAGAATCTGACATTGATCATGATGATGATCAACCACCTAAAAGGATAAAATACAATTATGAAATTGAAGACGGTGAAGATATGGCTTATAAAAAATTGGCTAAATTGGCAAGAGAAAATACAGAAAACATTTGGAATGCCAAATACGATAAATATGGGGAGGGAGGGATGGATGAACATGAAGCAAGAGAGAAGGCTAATAGGAAAGTAAGAGAAGAAGAGCTGTATTACTTCTTCCAAAAATACGAATATTTACTGCAATATTTTCTACAATTACAATCAGGGAAAGTACATAGGAAAATAATGCATAAAATAGAGGCACTCGTAACAGATGGAATCGATTATGAAAAAGCCATTAAAGTAGTCCTTAGAAAATACAAACATATGTTGGAAAGTTTCTTTGACGATCCCTTGGATGGAGAGGATGACTACAGTGAAAGTGTAGATTATAATGAAGAGGAGGATAGCGAAAGTGATGACAAGGATGAGGGTGAAGAAGATAATTAAATCTATGTAAGGAGAATGATTCAACAATGCTGGGAGGTGGAGGAGGGAGGAGGAAGAGGAGGAGAAAGTAGTTTATAAAACATTTATAAGTGTCACATTGCTATCAATATTTTCATTTGACCAAATGACTTTGTACAGTAAAGATGCCTTCATGGGAAAACTATCTGAAGAAAATATACTACGATCCGTCAAACGCGGCAAGTTTCGCCGGTCCCGATAAACTGTATGCTTTCGTAAAACGGGATGGAAAACATAATATCAGCAAATATAAAATTCGGAAATGGCTACTAACACAAGAACCATATGCACTACAAAGGCAGTACAGGAGACCAAAAAATAGAAATATATTATAGTTGGTGGTACAGATGACCAATGGTCGGCAGAGCTCATGGATATGGTGAAATTTAGTAAATATAATGATGGTTTTTCTTACATCCTGGTGGTAATAGATGTCTTCTCGAAATATCTTTGGCAAGAAGGGTCACAGTGTGTCTGATGCCTTTAAAGATATCTTCAAAGAAGGGCGTATACCCAAACGCTTAAGGACTGATAAAGGCCATGAATTTAGGGCAAAAAATGTACAACAAGTTTTCAAATCTGAGAATATTCAACATTTCTATGCTTTAAATGAAGTGAAAGCAGCAGTCTCTGAGAGGGTTATAAAGACCATTAAGACTAAACTATACCGCTATTTTACTCACAAACAAACGTACAGATATATAGATAAACTTCAAGATTTTGCAAAAGGATATAACAATACCAAACACAGCACTACTGACACAGCACCAGTAAGGGTCAACCATCAAAATGAAGAGAGCGTTCGCCTCGCAACATATTTTTCTAGAAAACCTACATATTTTTCAGAAAAGTTGCGATTTAAATTCAAGATAGGAGCACACGTTAGAATTACATATCTCAGGAACGTATTTACACGGGAATATGAGGAAAAATGGACCGGTGAAATATTTACGATATCAAGTAGATTTTGGAGACAAGGCAGGGCCATTTACAAGATAAAAGATTACAACGGCGATGAAATAGAAGGAACATTCTATCAATCTGAACTTTCAAAAGCGAATATGACAGATACATTCAAAGTTGAGAAAGTCATCAAAACTAGAGGAAAAGGACCTAACAAACAATATTTCGTGAAATGGTTATATTGGCCTGATAAATTTTCGTCTTGGATAAACGCTAAAGATGTACGAGATTTAAATATATGAATTATTATTTCAATTATTTGTCATTTACTGTATTTTTAAAAAAATAAAACTGTGTATAATTATTTATATGTGTGATTTTCATATGCCTTGCTGTTACATTACACTTACCTTTCGCCTTATCTCTTTACTCACATAAAAACATGCATCGTATTAGTTTACTAGTTTAAATATACCGCCAAATACCTTGAATGCCCCGGTATTTTATAAATGTTTGTTATGTCAATAATGTCGTTACGCATTGATTGTCTGGAATGTTATTTACAAGGTAATGCTTATCTGTTTAAACGTAATTTTTCGTTCCTATGGATATATCTATAAAAATCACTTGTAACCGGTGTAGCATATCGGTTAAAGAACATCTGTCGTTTTATGTGTAAACATGGCTGCCTTCAAATCTACTATTGTGTGAAATATTAACGTGTTTATTATTTTGAATTTCTTAGTGTTGGATAATAGAAATATTCAAAGCGGTACGTTTCATATGTTTTTACTAAGTTTTCAAAATTAATAAAGCTGAAACTGTGAATTCTTGTTTTCAATAGATAGATTCAGATGAGATAATATTTTTGTTATATTTTACTACTTGGAGTTTATCTTTGTTTAATGGAAATACATTCTTTTTGGTACGTTTGGATTTTCGTTTTGGTTCAGTCGTTGTAAATACTTTATTCTAAGGAAGTATCGCATATATATTTTATTTTTGTTCACGTATAAGAACTTCTTTACTGCAAAACTATACAAAAAATACTTTATAAACACACTTAAAAAAATCAGATAATCAATACAATTTACAGCATACTATTTGAACAAAACATTAACATACACAGCACATCTCGCGAATTCTTCTCACTTTAGCAGTCAAATGATGACCCTTTTTTGAGGTGAACCATCTTTGTCAACGTCAAATACGGGATATTTTAGTTGCGTCAGGTTATATATATTGAAAGCGGACGTCAAAGAAAACACCCGATAGAATATTCAGTTAAACTGCTATAAAAATTTTGATTTTGTGTTTCTTTGGAAAAGTTATTTCGCCATAGCATTGTCATTTTTTGACAGATTTTCATATATGTTTTATCGAGGTGAAGCACTTAATACACTAAACACAAATGCACCAATTTCTTAATGAAGTTGTGTCTTAATCACTCAATACATTTTAAAATTATGTACCCTATTATAATCTAAACATTCGTTTGTAATCGATTTTAAGTTTCTCCTAAATATTTGTGTTACCAGTCAAGTAAGAATATGTCTAACTATTGGACAATCTGACAATGACAGATATCATCCCCAGGACAAGTAAATTAACATTTACTAACAATAGAGCTTGGTCTGTCTTTTTGAACAAAGGAACACTTGCTTAATTCAAATTTTACATGACCATTAAAGTCAATTTTTCCATTATCTGCAACATGAAAAAATGTATTATGTAAATATTATTATCATAACCCTAACATACAAAAGTAAAGTATTACGTAAGTAAAGCATAATAAAATCATTACACAATACAATACACTCTAATAAAAACAATCTAAAATACATGCACACCGTTGTATTATTAAAACCTTATTCAAGAGATTAATGTAGAATATTATACGCTCTAATTAATTAAAACAATTGATAAAACGGCACATGCCTTTTACCTAATAAGAAAAATGCACATTCCAGAATCCATTGAACCGAATGCACAATATTTTATTCGCTACATTATCAATACACAATCAATGATAATTTTTATCCTTATTGTACCTGAATACTTATGTACATAGCTATGATCATCGGAGAGTTATCTGTCTTAACAAATACCTTTAACGTGTGGTAATTTATTGACTCGATATGACTGGCGTAATCCGTAGGTAAATTAACTTGTACAATTATGAATCATTACATCGTGCACTCTAATTTACGGATATATCTAATTACGGTTTAATTACCAAGCATATCACTTCAATGGCACCCAATTACACCACTTCTTATGCTAAAGACGCATTTGAGCGCCTAAAATTGCATAAAATGCACCATTTAATTACGGAGAAGTCTAACTACGGCTTAATTACTAAGCATATCGCCATTTGCACATTATTTCACTACTTATTATGCTAAAGATGCATCGGATTACATCAAATTGCACATAAAATGCATAATCCAAAAGTACATAAAATGCACCATTACGTAATCACAAAGTGGCGGGAAAATGACGTCATCTGGTCTATACAGGGGAGGATGAATACTGCGTGTGCCCGATGTTAATGCCTATGTCCATTTCGAAATAAAAAAAAAAAAACAAAAACAAAAACGTCTGCTCATTGCATTAATTGTTCAAATAATTAATATTTTCAATCTTTAATCTATTTGTTTACATCTGGTTCTGTCCGCCGCCCACTTGATTTTCAAATATTGTATTGAATAGTTACTATGGGGCACCTATTCCACGTTTATCCTGGGAAAAATACGTACCTTGATTTCGTTTTGCAGCACCGCCCTTATACCTTTTGATTTCCTGTACAGCCTGAAAAATTAATATCGAATAGTAGAGACTTAGAAAATTCATCTGTACTATTCGATGCTTAAATTAAAAATTGCACACGTAAACTCCAAAAGGAGAAAAAAATTGCCCTTATGTTAGTGTGTTTCTCGCATATCTTTATTTTTTGTTTGATACTTTAATACATATCTATTTTAGACAATGATAGGATATGGAGCAAATGCACATGAAACAAAGTCTCTACAAATACACGGTAAAATGAAGCAAATGAACAACGCTTTTATTGTTGTTCTTCATCAAAAGGTCACCATGAGGCCTTCAACATTGAGCTTTGCTCATTCCTCAAAGTAATTTCAAGACGTCCCCTAGCACCGGTTGGAGTGGAATTCATTACTAGATGTCAAGCAAGGCTACATCCATGGTGTTTGAATCATTATTGCGGGACCATCAACAAACGTTAAATAAACTGACAAAGTGTTCTTATAACTGCTGTCATCGGTGTCCGACAAAACGACTAATACGGTTTGTAAGTCTCGTCATGTGACTCACGAGAATCCACGATACATATGCAATTCGAAAACGTTTCCCGCCGAAACATGGCGTCAGAGGATTGTGATGTTCAACGTTTTGTTTAAAACGTCAAATATTTTTGTTTTAACTGTAACTTACGGGTACAATTTTTGATCTCGGAAGTTCCAAAATTCTTCGAGACTTACCGCCCATATAGAAGACAATCGCAACATATGAACAACAAAAGGGCACTCATCTAGTCAATTGCAAGAGTACTTGGCTTTTGTAGGCACTATAAACAGGCGGTCAGAATAACGTTTTGAAAATATAGAAAAAAAAAAAATAAAATGCCACAATTTTGAAAATATGATAGTGTATACATATGAGAAATTATCTCAAGAACATGTACACCATGAAAGAAATATATAGAATGCATTTATCAATATAAACGTATACGACTGGACAAGGTCGTTTTTTATATAATTTTAACTCAAAATACGGGGTATCGTAACAAATTTTATGCACACCTCTCAATGTTTTTATGTTCAGTAAACATAGACACAACTGTTGATTAATCAACGAAATTCACAATGCATGTTTTTGGCTTATGCCAAAAATTTCGAAAGCCGAGGAGGGACATCGGTTTGAGAAATTCGGAATTCAGAATACGGAATTCAGAATTCGGAATACAGAATTTGCTTTATATCACTAAGTGGCAAGACAAAATGGCTGCCAGATCAACGGAAAATATTTTGTTTCAACCTTTGCTTTAGATGTTTAGTATTGATAGACTGAAATTCAACAAGCGTTCTAAATATTTATAAGGCAAAGTACACGAGAAAGCGTCGAACAGTACCAAGGAAATGTCGTTGTTTTTCATCCGAGTTAGATTGTATTGGACAGTAACATGAATGTCAAGTGTGTTACGGTTGGCAAGTCGAAAAGTTAACCTAATGGGCAATTTTTTCCATTGATTACGCTTTGTTAGATCACCCAATCATCGACAAGCATCGCCCACGTAAACCACCTTACATGTTTACAACCATCAGCATACACTACGTTTTCAGGAGTAGCTCTCTTGCGACAGGGAGAAGATCTTGGAAAACTGCAGAGTTGAACTCAAAGGTTATGATGGTAGTTTGTAGGAACAAACGCGACCAAGTCATCATTAGTATTTCACAAATGATTGGTACGAGGACACGTAGTCAATATAAGACTTTTGGTCATCTTTCACGGGGTTTAAGTTTTTGTAGGATCCTAAAGGTGAAAGTCAGTGCTGATTATTAAGCTCTTTTTCCGCTGCTGGCCATCTTGAATGGCGTGTGGACATGCCAGACACAATTTAAATGGTCTTACCACTAGGTTTGGTGCCCAATATCTTCAATTGTATATCTGATCTTCCCGCAACTACAAGTATTTATATTTTATTTAACACGTCTCCTTCTTATTCTATATCTGTCCGATTGAAGAGCAAGTTGCCATATGTTCTATTTTTAGCTACGTTTACAATGTTGTTTTGTCCTCGAACTCATCTGACACAATTTGAATAAATATACTTTGCTGACGATTCGGGCTAAATTTGCTTTTTATTGGCCGAGTAGTGTGAGAGGAGATCACTCATTGAAAAAAAACGAATAAGAAAACAAGAAAGAAGGAATGTATGACGGACATCAAAAATGACAACAGCTGACACACCTTGAACCTTGGTGAAAAAGGACAAACACGCTGCACGAAAGTAACCCTGTAGTTCCCCATTAATTCGATCTTAGGTGGTGCATATTACCATATCAAGCTTAAGCAGGTTTTCTTTGGTCCCTATAATACAAATACAAATTCAAATTCAACTTTTATTAACATATAAATCATACTCCTAAGAAAGCGGTGTTTCTGTGATTTGTGACAAAAGTAAAGAGCTAGCATAAAAACACATAGGTTAGATTATATAAATTTAAAAAAACATATACATATATTAAAGTAATTGAGAACATATGTTTTTGACACAAAATAATTTCCCATTTGACAATAGTGTTCTCCCTTTTTTGCGAAAAAGTTCCTAGAACTGGACAGTGTTTCTACATTTATATTTTCTTTATTGTTACAAAAAACCCTTTATAAGTTAAAATATCTTCAATGGTTCATTACGTTTGCGCAACCCTCTGAAATTCGGAAACTCAATTACGAAAAGGTTTTGGAATATCAGGAATACCATGGCGCGACTTTTTGAAAACAGTTTTCCATGCTAAGGAAAGTACGGCCATTTTTCCGGTGTAACACCCGCGGCGCTAATTATCACTTCTTGATGTTTGATCTGATGATTATTACAGAAATTTGTGTTTCCATGGCAATTGTCCTCATCTTTGCAATTAAGTCGATTGAGCATACAATTTGCTCAGAGAGGCGTCTTTGATATAAGACCGGAAGAAATTTCTTAGCATGCGAACAGGGGCTATTTCTAAAATATTAGTAACTTCAAACGTGCATTGACACCTTGAAATTTCAGCTTAATTCAAGGACCAAAAAGTAGCTTTCTTTGAATTAAGTTTTGACGTAGCTTCTACAGGCACATTTATAAATAGACGAGTGACTGAGACTGGAGATTTTCAATTTTAATGCACCCATGTGACATGCAGGTAAATTGCATATTGTTAGAAAGAGAAAAATGAGTTCAATTCGATAAGACCTGTCGTCACTGTGAAATTTGGTACAATTTTCCAAAAAAATTAGGTCAAAGTTCAAAAAACAATTATTGCATTAATTTGAATTTAGATATAAATTTTAATTTTTTCCAATGTTTGATAATTGAATTTTCAAATGAGGGTATGTGTTGAACAAAAGCATTGTTTGTCATTAATTTCATGCGTAAAATATGGAAATACCAGATTTAAACGATTAATTTGAACAGAATGAGGAAAATTTACAGAACGTCATGTGACGTCAATCACATCTCACAAATAACATCATAAAAATATGAATTAGTTTTCCAGACTAAAAACGATGTCTAATCAACAGAAAAATATTTATAGATCCTGGAATTTTTCCGAATAAGACAACTCTTCCTCGTGTACGATAGAATTAAGCTGTTGGTTAAATGTTAAAAGGTAATTTTCTGCATTTTAGTTCATTTCAACAATCTTCACATTATGATTTACGTCATTTCTGTTTGTTGTGGTAAGTGGGCAAGACAGGTTTAATGATTTTTTTACGATATTACCCAGACCATCATGAAATCGTTTGTATGTCGGTTCTCACGACACGAAATTCTTTGCAAAGTCTCAAAAACACCAAAACAAAATTTTGTGTTTCTTCATTTTTCAACAAAAAGACTCGATTCTGGCAAAATTTACTACTACGATCAGATTCTACGCGTTCCTTCGCTTTTTGAAAAGAAGACATGGTGATTTCAAAATGAAGAACAACAATAAAAGCGTTGTTCCACTACTTAGTTTTACCATGTATGCGTAGAAACTTTGTCGTTAAATGATATTAATCTGATGAAAACTTTTGTTCTTAAGCTGAACGTTCCGAAAGGCGAATTATTGAAATATAGACGCACATAACGGGGCCTAATCGCACTTCAAATGAAGTCCTTGTCATGAAATGACAAGAGAACTTTCCTTTTGTCAACAGCTGCTGTGTTAAAGTCAACACAATTATTAGATTAAAGGTTTGCTTTACCATTTGTATGGAAATAAATATAGCCTTTTATCCCCATGATCAGTCTTCAGGAGGCTGAACATTTCAAAATCAGCTGTTTGAACTGTCTTTTCTTCAAATAAAATGCAAAAAACATGACTATGCAACTATTTAACTGAACTCAATTTCAGAAATAACATGGTCGAAATGAAATTATGTTTATTTGTTGTGATTTAAAGAAGTAAATAATTGAAGAGAAAAATAAAGCATTTTGGAGCTGTGCAATAGACACGGAGAGACTTTCATTTCCCTTTTCATAGGAAGACTCACGAAAAAAAGTCAGAAAAAAATGTCAGATCATGTAGCTACGTGAGAAAATTAGTTCTTCTGGTGTAGGATAACTGCTATCAAAAGTACTGCCTTAACTGTTTGTTGTAGTCTTATATAACAGAGATGGTACTAATGTAAGCCATACCATGGCCTGTCTTTTTTTTTTAATCTCAAATGTCTTGTTTTTTCCTTATTTTAAAAATGGAAGAATTGTCGTGGACTGTTACATTTTGTCATTTTAAAAAATTATTATCATTATATTTATTCATTCTTGTTGTATTTTATACTTTTTATACACACTGGGATTGGTTAATGTGTACATATATCAAAATATGTCAAGAATGCATGGGTTGCTATGTCAAGCAGCCTGTTTTATTCTCTTGATATATGTAGTTTGTCCTACTTACCATTTCCTGTCTATATATAGTCCTATTAAATGGAGCCAAAGCAAGATTCCCTTTCGAGGGAACACTTGTAGTTTGATGCATTTGTGGTAAAAAACAAAACATAAAATGTAGATGCTATTCTATTTAGTCTACTTACTTGTAAACAATTTGTAAAAAGTTACATGAATTTTATGCAGGTACATTTACTATACAACTTAACAAATACCAAACATGCAGTAAAATAAGAAACCTCCATGTTGTCAATTAAAACAAAAAAAAAAAAAACATACAACAAAAATAGTTAAAAGCTGATAGCGAACAAATAATCAAAAGAGCATAAAAACATATAGTCAGGTGAGGATAGGGCTGATTTTAAATGAATTTATTTCAAAGCACACGTATATCAATTTTAGACCAGTAAACACGAAAGACATTCAGCAACAAGATAAAACTTATATGCATCCGTCTCCCTGAAAATGCATCTAACGGACATAACATAATGTAGATATTCCGTTGAATGAGCTGCAAGTGTGCGGACAGTCATGATCGACTGATCCCCAGCGCCAATGGCACCATCACACTGCCACAATTATTTGTCGTATTTATATGGAACAAATTGAATAGAATGAGGAAACAGAATGTCAGAGCTTACTAATTTCCTATTTACTTTCATCTATGTACATGCACATATATTCCAGCTTATATAGGGTCGTTCTCCGTTAGTCGAGAACAGGGCGTCGGTTATTAGATACATCAAAGCCAAATATTGTAAAATAATCGGAATTGATGTTCAATCAGACAGTATTTCATTGCCAATGAAAACTAATTTCATTGAAAAAAACAAAACAATTACAGGTTTTATCTTAATATGGATTTAAAAAGCTATTTTTTTTGTCAAAAGTATTGTATTAGGGAGTGATTTGTTCCCAAGGATAAGTGCGAAATAGATTCCGGAATTAAAAGTAGTGTTTTTCTGTCTATCAACTTTGTATTTTTCGACAATTTGAGAAATAAATTTCAATGAATTTATACAGAAATACTTCAGCAGTGGTCAAACATACAATATGAGATACAAGTTTCAGTTCTTTAAGCACAAAAAGTTAATATTATCATATCCATTCCTAAAATTGTAAGAAAAACTGTAAAAAGGGGAAAATAAAAATACCAAAACGTGTTTAGATTTTACAAAAATATATAAATATCATTTAGATATATAAACATATTTGAAATATAACACATATTCATTTATGCAGGTTACGAGTTTAGACATTATTTTGTAGTACGCCGTGTTTTGAAATTTACAGAAAACTGTAAATAATATCAAATTACCGAAAATTGTACCATACGAATGGCTGACGACAGGTCAAATCATGAAGTATAATCATTCTGCTTTCATTTAAAACAATTTTACCTGCATGTCTAGTGGGTGCATTAAAGTCGAAAACTAAGTGTCTTTTTTCAATTTGTCACTGCACTAAAAAAACAAGAAAAAACCTATACGTAGCAAAATGTAGTTAAGAATGCTGGATCAATTTAACACTAAGAAAATATGTTGCTATATATTCCAGTAAAAATATGTCACTATGATAATTGTATTCCAAAAACATGCCTCTTTGAAGAGATTACGAGTATGACCCTGAACACATTAAAGTATATATATGTAATGATTATGTAAAATGACAATTTAAAATGATTTTACTGCGAGTATCGACGTATAAGAATAATACCAATCGCCGCATGCAGCTTGAAATTTGAAATAAATCACCGTAACAATTTGTCCACAGCAATAGTGAAGAATGTATAATTAACTGATATGTTATCTTCCTTTAAAAAATACATGCCCTGCTAAATATCTAACTATTTTTGATGCATATACGAAACATGTGCAAATTAATATTCTCCTTAGGAACTGTTGCATGAAGGAGAAGGGGCTATTTTCAGGAAGAAATGGACATTTATTTGTTTTTTGAAATTACAACTGCGATATCTATAATACACATTATATGTACAACAGAATGTACATTATTTATTTTCGTCAATACAAAACAGAATTATAACCAGTATCCCCTGAGTAATCCCCATAACTTTATTTACCTACGCTTACTTTTATTGCATTTCAATCTATCAATTTAATGAAATACTAAATATTCTTCCCCAGTAATTTTCCTTTCAGTGTCATAAAAATGTGATTAAATGTTTAATTGCACGTTACCTAACAGAAGGCCGGAAATAGACAAAACAAATTTGAATTATGCATTCCAAACTCTGAATTCCGAATTCTGAATTCCGTATTCCGAAATCTGAATTCCTCAAAACGATGTCCCTTCTCGGCTTTCGTACAAAATAACAGTATCAAACTAGAATGCAATCACGGAATCACTGTATGTTGCAATTCGGTACCTTTAGATCTATTAATTTGTGAAATGGTCTTGTTAAACATACATTTTTAATAAAAAAAATGAAAGGATATGGAGTAAATGCACATACGACAAAGTCTCTACAAAAATATGGTAGAAGTTATAAGTGGAAAAACGCTTTTTTTTGTTGTTGTTTTTCATGTAAGACTCATAACGTCTGAAACTCAGACTTCAGTTTGCATTGCATTCGTTTACTATTACAATTTCTCCCCAAACAAATTGTGAACAGACTTATTGTTTAGCCGCGGTTTCTGATTAAGTTTTAAAAGTGAGAGAGTACAGACTTATTGATTTTGTTACGTTTCTTATAACTGGTCTGAAGCGTCACAAACAAAGTTTGTTGAAATTTATTGTTATTCTTGCATTATTACTATCACAACTCCCTTTCTGGCCGCTATGAAATTCCACTTTTACTTCTCCATTTAACACATAAAAATGTGAGTCATTGTAAAGCTTTAAAACATTGGAATTTCAGATTATTTCTGTTGTCATCAAAAATATATAATAAATAAAATTGAAATTTTAAGAAAAACATGTTGAAAAGCTTTGATCAATTGCTTTTTTACCATGTATTTGAAGAGACTTTGTCTCGTGTGCATTTACTCCATATCCCTTCATCGATTATTGTGTTGTTAATCTTTATTCACTACGCAACATGTATTATCAAAATAAAATGTGAAAACCCTCACCAATTCGATAAGATTGTGTTAAATGGATAGTGGAATATTTTGTTGCCAAGGCAAAAAATGAGATATCAGAAATTCTTCATAAAATGTTTCTACCACAAGCTATGATTAAGTATAAACTTTATAATGAGTTGAACCACTTCCAGAAATTCCAAATTCAAGTTTGTTCAGGGAGTTAATTTAAGAAATAATTCATGGGCGCCGGTGGTTTGTTGGAGATTTACATATGGGTGACCTTTATTTTCGTTAATATTTTACCACGAGCGTAGCGTAGCGGAGCGAGGGGTAAAATAAACGGAAATAATGGACACCCATATGTATCGACTACAAACCACCGGCGAACATGAATTATTTCGATTCTAATATGACATTTCATGATCTGAGCGGACCTATAGTGTACACGGTAACGACAGCCATTACTTCAGATTTACTGACGTTTTTGTGCACAAAACATATTGTGACGTCGTCAATTTCAGCGTAAAGACTGTTGTGAAGTCGCTCATTATGTTATTGGAGATTTTCATATGGCTAGTCGTCATGGTCTCCATTGTTCCCATATTAGAATTATTTATTTATTTTTTGTTCTCTTTCTATTATTATTTGTTCATGTCACTGACAACTTTAGTAGCTATAATAATACGACAGTGTTTTACCAGCAGACTAGATTCCTTGAGTTAGCCGGCAATTAAGCGGCGAGCACTCTTTTAGTCTTCTTTAAAAATCACGTTTGTCATATGCTTTTTCTTTTCCAAGATAGTGGTCATTGAGTAAGTAGTCTACCTTTATTGGGTGTTATTCGCATGTTTATGATACTATAGGGAAACGGGAGGTTTGGGTACCCATAAACCAATTTAATCCTAACACTGGATTCCAAGTCCGGCTATCCCGAGTTCCTATCGTTATTTATGTTTATCTCTTGTTTTCATTATTATTTTTTCTGTTGCAGTTTGCTTGTAAGTTGTGGCATATGATTGTAAACCCTGGCCATTGTAGGTGTTTACAGTTATCCTGTTTTTGTAATAGGTATAAGCAAATATTCCATACACATAGAAAATTTCACTTATTGTTCACAGAAGATGTTAATAACCATCTAACATTTGTAGTTAAATCCTTGGTAAAATCGTTTTGATTTTCTACTTGAGTATATGAGAAAAAAAAGGTTTCTTTTAAAACCAGAACGGGTGTTCTGTGGGAATAAAAGTTATCCTGACAATCGTTCCTTCGTTTATAAGTGCGAAGAAGATGTGTAGAAAGCTGAAACACTACAACCCTCCTGATCTAAGTACGTACTGTCTTCATCTGTATCCTTTCTTTACACTCAAATTCATTTTTATCAGCGTCTAGTTATCTTGATAAAGATTTAACGTTGCCAAGTAACGTCAATCAATGCACTCATTTCACTTATTATAAAATAACTATTGTTTTATTTTCTCTAGAATAATGTATAATTTTATTTAATTTTCAAACTGATCTGTACATTTTTGAAAGGCATTTATAGTACCTTCATATTTAACATTTGATATTCACGTTTCAATCGTTTACGAACAAACTTTAAAATGCACACTTTACCCTTTAAATTTGTTGTTTTTCTCGTAAGATATCGGCTATTGTTTATTGAAAGCCATAAATACATATTTTGGAATCTGGTTACACAAGGTGGCTGTATGGGTATGACAAAAGAGGAAGTGATTTTCTACAAACTGTTTGTTGATTTTCAATGAAGAGATACCACTTACATGTAGTCTATTGATTTCATTACACGAATGCACGCTGCCCATATTTTGAATTTTAGCAAGGTATTGATTTCGGATTTGTGCGTATAAAACAATACACAATTATAATGCAGAGTCGACAGTAACAACAACATAAACATATAACAAAAAATTATTCCTAACGTTAGTATTAGAATCAATCATTGCATATGTTATAAGTATTATTAATTAGTGAAATTCTCAGGTTACAAATGTACACATAATAAGGGTTTTATTGGATTTTTCTCTGATTAAAATCTACCAAACCTGGTTTTCGGAAACATATTGTTTGTATTTAATTTTTATTATCATTAAATCTTTGAAATAAAGTTTCTGTAGAACAGACTTATTGTTATGCCCCGGTTTCGTATAAAATCTCCGTTCGAGTGCGATATTGTCCATCACCTGACCTGAAAGGGAGTGCATTATTGTCCATCACCATTGCTTCTATTTTCCAAGTTCAATGTAGAATGTAACATGAATATTATTTATTATTTTGAATGACATTGCGAATTAGCTATTTTCTGTTTAAAATGTTTTATGGGTTGAAAAGGCAACATGCATACTGTCAATGTCCATTAGTTCATGTCATGATGCCGTAGCAGACGACACTCTCTTCTTTACATAACCTCAAATGGTGATTAAAAACCTGGTTACGTCAAGTGTTCAGGTGGTCATGCGGATAACTCCCATCCACTTGTTGTTAGGCCAAAACTCCGCCTCCCGCACGTGATGATTGATGATGATTGACGTCGAAATCAATGGTTTTTCCCAATAGCAGTGCTTACTATTTCCAATAGTGCAGTCAACGCTATTTCTCTTAAAAGCTACGCCAAAAAAAAACAACTGTTCTACTATAAATAAACTTGCTTACAGAAAGCATAATAATGCTGTATAGTTTGAATGTTTTTTACGGGGGAGGTCACTTAACATAAATTTGGTACGGGTGTACGGACAGTAAAATTTAAACCAACCCTATTCAAATGTTTTGCCAGGTGAAAAGTGAGACCCTTTCACATAATATTTTCTGAAATTTTGCAACCTATTTATGTATCTTTGTAAAGTGTAAACATCACATGAGTAATGTAATTTGCTTATCTGAAGATTATTTTTGCAATTATATATTGGATGTTGAAATTTGCAACCTTATGATATATCCCAAGTGGAAATTCAGATTTCTGATACTTCTTAACTTTACTATATATTTCAGACCTGAAAAAACAGACCTTTTGTGCCGCACATCCGTGCTACCTTTTTATTTCATCTATATTTGATAAACCACTATAAGTAGCTCCCATTACACCCCATACAAAAATTTGTGAGACATGTAAGATCAAGTTCTAAAGCATCGCCAATTTCGAAATTGTTATTGTTGCAAAAGAAACTTTACCAGAACTTAAAATTTTGGGGAAATATTTGTTTCATGTTGTAAATATATGTTGATTACAGAAATTGGTTTTGAAATTGATCAGAATAGAAAACGGATCATTTGGTTGCCATGGAAATTAAAGAAGAAAAATGAAATTTTGAGAAAAAACATTCAGCTATATATATATATATATATATAAGTTGAACTCCTGCCAGTTTTAGATTCAATTTTGGGATTGTGTTGTAGACTTTTGTTCTGCGCTCTGCTAATAGTATAATTATGTCTTTATCCTTGTCGCTGTCAACTTTTCTAAACAAATCGCATACTGTAGCATTCTTGGTAGGATTTTAACTTCTTGTTCTTTAAAAGGGAAACAATTACAACTTTTCATAAGGTGTCTTTAAGGCTGAAAATGGGGTGGAATTTTCAAAAAGTACAATAAATGTGAGAGTGACATTTTAATGTGTTTTACAATATCTTAACTGCTATTATGGCTAGCAACATAAAACTGCCGAGGAAAATATAGAATTATGTTATAATGGGTTGGAATTTCAGAGTACTTACTGTTGCAGTCGAAACCATACAAAGAGTCAAACAAACAAAAAAATGGTGTGATTAATTATGTTTTGATAAAAACAATGCGTTTTATATGGATTAAAAAGGACTTCCTTGCTAAAGTTTTTTTTTACGTGAGGTCTGAAATAGTTTGTAATGTTCTCTTTGGGCGATGGTTGCCATTGCAGTCAAACTAATAAATGGAAATCTTTTGAAAAACGTGTTTTCTGCTTCAAGTATTATTTTGATTACTTGTAAGAAATAATATATACAACTTATGGTTGTGATGATATTTCAGGTCAACCAAATTAAGATAGCGACAAAACATCTACCGGAAAAGACAATTTACCGTGTTTTCCTCAGTGTTTTGTTAGTCAAGATATTGTAATGCCGTTGTAAATTTGAGATGCCCTATAATATTGTATCAGTTAATTTGTATGAGAGCACCGAATTATTGACAAACCAAAAGTTTACTCCTGCTTCCTTTTGTAGGGTACATGTATACAAAAATAATTTTTGTAGACAGATACTGTTTAACGGCGCTTTCGGGTCATGCATTGAAAAAAATATATAGAGTCACATATTGGTTACGCTTGATGTTTGGACCAGAACAACCACCTAAAAGCTTTTCCTTTGTGACGTGATATTTGACTGACAAGCGTGAAACGTTATATTTCGTCACTTTTCTGCGAATTATCTTCCTTTTCACGTAAATTATGTTTAGTCTGAAAACATTCTAAAATATTTCCGTTATTTTTTTGGTGACGTTTACACATTTCCTTTTCTTTTTAACCCATAGTTTTTATTAGGTCCGTGTTGTTCATCTGTATATGTGTCTTCATTTTTCTTTTCTGTCCCGTACTCATGTTCTGACTTACCTTAGATTATAAATTATCAATTTACAAAAATATTTAAAAATTGTCAAGGACAAAATAAAACTAAAGATTACATTTCCATTTTTCACGATAATTTATTTCTTTTTTGTTTTGAAAATGGAGGTGAAAATGACTTTAAAATTTGGTGAACAATAGTTGCACAGAGATACTTTCTACTTTTCTTCTATACCTATTAATCAGAAACTGGAAGATAGTTTAAAAGATATCTTCTAGTTCTCCTCTTAAGACATATGTCAGAAACTGGAAAAGACCCTTTCTTCTTCTGTACTACAGTATATATTAGAAAGTGGAAAATATCCGGGCACTCTTTTCTTTGGACATAAACCTGAACTTTGAAAAAAAAATGGTTGACAATATATAACAACTGAAAAAAAGATAAATTCTTAAATCGGAGGAGAAATGATTTTTTAAATTTTTTTTAATTTGTAAATGTATATGTGTGTGTGTGTGTCTATATGTCTTCCTTTTTCTTTTTTGTGCCGTACCCGAGCGATTTTTCTTTTTTTTTTATTTGCTACTTGGTGTTTCCGATGTTGCCATTGTCCATTTATTATTCGTTTTTAGACTGACGGTTCGGTTCTCACTTACTTTTTTAATCTACTTTTAAGCGTTTGAAATCATAATTATTGCAGCTGCTACGTTAACAATGAAGGGATTTGGAGTAAATGCAAATGAGACAAAATCTCTACAAATACATGGTAAAACACAGCAATGGAAAAACGCTTCTATTGTTATTCTTCACATATATACGTAAATTTGAATAATACAAATACTCCTATCCTATCGATTGAAGTGGTTTGCAGAAAATATACAGGTGAAAATGAAACTAAAACTAAAATTTGTTGTTTTAGTGTAATAATAAAAGTGTAATGACGTATGCAACAGAAAAATACATAGCTTTTTTGCTTACACGTATTGTTTTCTTAACAATATTTCTTTTTATTTAAATAGTGTCACTCAGAACAGGAAATTACACAAATTAATAACCTTGCGATACACATGCGTATTGTTGGTTTTTGATAAATTCCAACATGACACGATAAACATAAAACCAGGTAAATTGCGTTTTTGTTATCAACTGTTCATGAAAAAAAAAAACAAATTCCTTGTATCATAATCTACAATTAATTTATAACTGAATTATATTGCAATCTCAAATTTTAAATACAATTTGTACAAGTAGTGAAATTGTTTTTCTTCTTTGGCATGTTTAGGCATATTCCATTGTCATACGAAATAACACATTAAATGCATCTTGGATAAAAATATACTTTTATTTTTGAAATTACAGCCGATATGTGTGTTGAAAACCCTTTCCACGCAAACCTTTATTTTATTATTGATAGGAATTTACTTAAATACAGTCTATTTGTAGTTAGAACATGACAATGACTAATCAGTATGATAATTGGCTTTCGCAGTTTTATTTAGTAAATACCGAAGTTATTGTGAATTTAGATTCTGCATATGCGCATTTCTACATTTAATTTCTCTTCAGTGCAGATAAAATCTAAACGTTTGGAAGACCATAAACTCAAAGATAGTTAAGAACTGATAGAGAATAAGTAACCAATATGATCTAAATGTAATGCCAAAATCAGGACAGAGCTTTGCATGAGGGAGATACTCCTCAGTTTTAAATAAAGTTTACAAAAATTTAGATATTTTAAGATTCCAAATAAAATCGGCTTTCGGGTCAGCACTGAAGTACTTACTACTGGGCTGCTGAATACTTAATATGTGTTATATAACTTGTAGAAAACTTGTGGGTCAAAGCATTGTGATACTTCACCGTATTTACTTTCGTATTTACTTTCCCCTATCACCGACGATGCTTCACAGAATGTTTATAAATAATAATATATCTCTACAGCCATAACTGTAGATTTCCTTCACTCGACTTATTACAGAAATGGTTAAATACATTGACAATGGTTGTTTCTGTAACAGAAAGAGATGTCTAAAATGTTCGATATGAAATTGATTTTAATCTTAACTTATTTCCTTGACATTTACCCAATTTTCTCCCTTTATCATATTTACACGTTTTGCTTAAAGGTATTATTTTTAATGAGAGTAATTGTAGCGAGCTTATTTTTTTATTACTTAAAATTGAAGAGTTAACTTTTAAATTGTTTGGTCAAAATTAGGAAAAACGATTTCGAATTTTGTATTCTAGGAAAATTAATCAAATTTTGTCTGCTGTTTAATATATGACTTGATTACATTCATTTAAAAAAATGATCGGAAATTTAGCAGAATGTCATGAAACGAATATAACATTTGTAGTTTACTGTGCCACAAATGAAGTTAGTATATTTTCAGAGAATTAATCAATTTATTACCAGACTAATACATTTTGTAAAAACAAAGTTCGACTCTTTAGCAAAGTGTTCACAGTGTGATAAGTACCACTTATAGGCCAAGTAAAGCTCAACCTTCAGGGCACCCGATTATGCCTTTTTCGCTTTCTTTTCTACTTATGAGCATTATGTCTCTGTGTGTATTCTCTTAATTTTTTCACCTTACAGCTACTACTGTTTCTCTAATTTCTAGCAAATATAAACACCTCCAAACTAATGGGTTATCGAAATGATAATCAACATGGGTATTATTTGATCTCAGTTGGCGATTGGTCGATCATGTAAATCTCTCGTGTCAGTTTCTACAAATAGTGCAACCGGATGTTGATGAAATTAACACCTGCATCAATGTATAGCGAAACGGTTTTTGCATTTTTATGATTGAGATAACTCAATTTATTGATAATATGACATTTTTATCAAAACTATTATATTCAACAACCCTTTCAATGAATGGCGCAATGATACATATAGCAACGATGATAGCAACAAAATGGGGGCATACTTTAGACTGTAGACTACAGAGATCGCTTTACTTCAAATAAATTGAGTAGAAATTAGAGAAAAAATCTCTAACATTGTTTTCCGGTTTATTACGACAATTTCTCACATCTCGATAGTTAAATTTTCACATTTTAAAGTTCTCGGATAAACCTCGAACTTTAAAATGTGAAAATTTAACTATCTCGATGTGAGAAATATACGTAATAAACTGGAAACAATGTTAGAGACTATATAACAGTTACAATGTTTCTGATTCACAAATAAGAACAGATATCTTTGGGTAGATCCAGAGTTTGTTTCCGGACTGACTAACACCGCCAGTGACAAAACCGGACTTTTCACTGGCAGTGTGACGGGTGCCACGCGTGGAGCAGATCATGCTTACCCTTCCGGAGCAACTGATGATACCTCAGTTTTTATAGGGGTTTACACTGCTAGTCCTTCAGTTTTGTTGCGTTCTTGTTCATTTTTGTGTATTTGTTTTGTCTTTGTTATACTGTCTCAATTCGTGTTGCTGTAAATTGTCGTGATTTTAGAATTACGCCTTTCCTCGTTCTTGCTTCGGTATTCGTTTGCCGATATATGTCTGTCTGTGTTTTCTGTCTGTCAGCAGTCGGGGTGACCGATATCCTATTAATCTTTATAATCAAATTTATATATATATAAAAATAAGTAATCGAAAATGCACTGAAAATTCTTTATCCACTAAATTCTTCACACTCAAAAGTCTATAATTCCAATGTTACATTTTTCCAACCGGTTTCACAACTCTGGTGATAATCATGGAAGAACAATAAAAACTGTAACGTCCTTGGTTACGCAACGTTACAATAGCGCTAGGTAACACGGGAGATAACGTTCCTCTTTCAGGAACGATAGAAATCAGTTAGCGTAATAAACAATTGTTAATTTAAATTAAATTGTTACTTATTTAAACTTGGTTTGTATTTACGAATAAAAAATGTCTCTTTATTGATGCGCATTTCTTCGGTAACATTGTCGCTAAATTGATATATTTGGAAAACATTAAATTTTGGATTTTTATCGGCTGCACACAAGTCCAAGTGTTCACTGACAAAAAATTGTCTGGTTGTCGGGTCCCTGATCTGCTGACGGTGGACTGTCATTCTGTTTCTTAGTGACATACCAGTTTGTCCTATGTAATCCTCGTTACATCCGCAGCATCTAATAACATAAATGAGATTTTCCGAGGCGCATGAAAAACTATTTTTGACGGTGAATTTAATTCCGCATCTGAACTCGTATTCACAGCCTTCAATTAGATTTATGCAAGTCGAACAATTAGATCGTCCACATTTTTTTACTGACTGGTGGCTTATTTTTGCTGGTAATTTTGCGGAAGTTAATAATTTCTTTAAAGATTTAGGTTGTCTTTTACTTTTTATTATTTTGTGAGATTCCAATGCTTGTCTTATTCTCTGATCCTTCTGGATGACAGGTAAATTATTATATATTACTTTGAAAGCCTCAACATTTTTGGGATTATATGTAGATATATACGGAATTACATCGATTTCTGTGATACTTTTAGTTTTTCGCAATTCGTCAATATCCATTGCTTTTGCTTTGTTAATTCCGTATTCAATTAGTCTTGCAGGATATTGTCGCTCCCTTAATATTTCACTCAATTCATGTAATCGTTTTTCTTTCACTTCACAGTTTGAGACTATTGTGCAAATACGTCTTGCCAGATTATATGGTATATTGTTCCTAGTATGCTTGGGATGGCAAGAGGTAAATAATAGGTATTGCTTTGAGTCTGTAGGTTTGTAGTATATGTCAGTTTCTATTTCTGTATCTTTTTTAATAATTAGGATATCTAAAAACGGGAGTTTCTGTAAGCTGTATTCCATAGTAAATTGAATGCTACTGTTTAAACAATTGACTAGATCTTTGAAGTCATTTAGTTTTTCTTTGCTTTCTTTCCACAAGACGTATTTGCACAATAGTCTCAAACTGTGAAGTGAAAGAAAAACGATTACATGAATTGAGTGAAACATTAAGGGAGAGACAATATCCTGCAAGACTAATTGAATACGGAATTAACAAAGCAAAAG